>JAPMOB010244766.1:0-11475 GCA_029875015.1 Lepomis gibbosus | reverse complement strand
CGCTTTCTTTTCTCCAAGTAATGTCCAGCTTTGTCCCGTTTTTATATAAATATGAAGTCGTAGTCCGACAGAGCTAACGATGCTAACAACAACAACACTGGAACCGGATGTGCACGGAAGCTAGCTGCTGAGAAGCTCCAGTGAAGATAAATCAACGTTGAAATCCCCAAAACTAAAGTAAAACGCTAATTTAATAAAAACATTTAACTCCGAGCTCCTCCTGCAAGTAAACGGCATAGTTGTCACAACCGAATCCGACCGACTGTAGGTGTTTATTTCTCCGAAGGTTGGAGTGCTGCTCCCTGCTCCTCTAGCCCAAGTTTAGCAGCTGTCACCCGGCCTGCAGATTTTCAATCCCCCGCTCTGCTTGGCCCTCTGCACACAGTGCTCTGAAGCCTTGGTGACGTACGGACAATCTCAACACTAATAGGCTATCGCGTCTCAGCGTCGCGCGACTTTTTCACTTGAGTTGAAAATATTCAACTTACGCGAAATACATCGCGTCGCCGGCCCCGCCCCCTTCGCACCGCCCGACAGGAAATCGCGGCTCCGTGCGTCTTTGCATTGACTTTGTATGCGAACTCACCGCCCCAAATGCTCGCTTCGCGCTTGGTCTGAAAGCACCATAACCATTGAGAGAAGCCATACAAGGACATAATATAATGAAAAACTTCTTTGCACATTTTTAAAGGAAAAAACTAACCTTTCTTTTAAATTATTTAACTTAACGGACTGATCTTGAAGCCAAAGTCAAAATGCTGAATTACCTGCAGTACTTGCTAGGTCATTAGCTCTCACACGCTCCACAACTGTTATCTCTGGAGCCAACCCAACACTGTAAAGGGAACACAAGAGCCAGTTATTACATCGCTGGTAAATAGTGTAGCTGCCATCACAGTTTGTCTTTGGATTAGAGCTCAGCCAAGTCCAGACAGAAAAAAAACAAAACCATTAAACCAGGTTGCACAAATTCAGATCTGAGATGGCCATCGCTGTGGCCAGACAAAGCAGGGTTTGCGGTAGGTCTTGGCAAAAGGTTTGTCTCACATCCACACACAAACAGGTTTCAACTCTCCCGGGAATCTTCAGAGAAACCATGACTCCATCACTCACACAGAGCAGCTTCAGGGCTGTAGGGTAACTCACCTAGAGTTTCCTACAGCTGCTGCTCTACCAGAGACCTCCGGCACACATTGCTCCTCTTTGGCTGAAGAGAGAAGGAACAAGGAAATAAGTGCATCAGCACAGAGAAGAACAAAATTAACAGAATGACACAGCCCCCAAAACAAATTTCAAATTGTGTGAAGTAGAAATTCTGCTTGACCAACAGGATGAACTTCACAGCCTGCAGCATGTCAGGTGTTTTGCACTCGTAATATAGTACAAACTGCATTTTCCATGGGAGGAATTCTCCAAATGGTCACTAGCTACATTAGCCATAGTACTTAGTATGATGGTTCAATAACATGTACACTGATGTGAGTAACGGCACATCCAGAGTCCAGCCACTTGTCAGGGTTAGGGCTTGTACATCCGCCCAAACAAAGACAGCAGGGCGAGAGTTAAATGGATTTGCGGACAGGGCAGAATTCCAGCAGCTGAGCAGACATGAGCACAAAGCAGCTTCTCTGCCCCCCGCAGCACCCATCTCTTAAAGGGGAATGTTTTAGTAGAAAAAAAAATTCCCTGCCATTTTGATCAGGAGGCTCAGAAGCTTTAAGTTCATATGAACTGCCAAATAACATCTTTGTTCCACTGGTCACTTTTGTGACCAAAAATATAAAGGAAGGGTCATCTAAATCCACTGCAGACCAACCTCAAAGCATGTGCACAACAGCAGTGTTTTTGGTGGTTTGTGATAAATAAAGCTCGTAGGCACTTCAAATCTTTTAGTTAAAGTCCTTCTGCCCACTAAACCACTACTGATAACCAAGACAGTGCTACAGTGTTGAATTCCACTTCCTGCCATTACGAAAACTGATCCTCTGACTACATTTAGCTTGGTACTAAACTATCTGACCCACTGAGCTACTGGCCAGTACACCCACCCTTTTGCCAGTAATTAAGAGTTCACATACACACACGGGTAACATTGTCAAACATGGATGGAGAGAGCACAGAGACAGAATAGGTAACAGTAAAAATCTGCCATTATTTATTACCTTGGGTTTCCTCAAACTGCTCCAGCAAGCTGGTCAGATCAGCAGCTTCAATCCCTACAAAAAAGATCATATGTATTAGATTACACAAAACACATAGAATTGTTTTTAAATAACCTATTTATACACAATATGATGGCTGAGCTCTGAGCAGCAGATATGAGACACTGACAAGGCCATTTTCTGTCAAGGGGTTCTAGATAAATACCAGTTGCTTGTATGTTACTTAATCAATTGCTTAAATGTGTATTTGTTCCCAAGAAAACATGCCTTCAATCAAAAAAAAGGAATGGTACAGAAATAAAATAGTCAATACTGTCAGCCTTTCACAAACAAATCTAACATTTTACCAATAATAACAAATTTAAGCTCACCTATCTCACTGGTGAAGGCCTCAATCAACTCCTGCGTGGGGCTCTTTGCCCTTTGGGGTTTCACTGCTGTAGTGGGTTTCTCTTTAGTTTCAAGCACAACAGGTTCTACCTTTATACTCTGGGAGCCTGAAGGATGGGTACCCGGAGAAGAACTCAGCTGGGCACCATTGGCTGTGGGTCTGGAGGACATGCCACTAGATGTGATGGTGTTATTTAAAGAGGTAGGAGCAGCGACCTGAGGCACCTTCTGGGAAACAACAGTGATCTTCTGGGGGGCACTGGGAGCAGACACAGTAGCAGTGGTAGGTTTGATCGCCTCTGTAGTGGTTTTAGGACAGGTTTTAGTGAGTTCTACACACTTAGGAGATACAGGCTTAGAATGGGGCCTTTCCTCGACTCCACCCTTTACTACTGAAAGTGCAGAAGAACAATTCACAGCTGTCGGTGACATGAACTGAGTGGCAGGTTTTAAAGAAGTTGGAGACCCAGAGCTCTGAGGCACACAAGGCACTGCAGGTTGAACAGTGGTGTGTTGGTGTGTGGGTAAATTCTTCTCTACCCCAAAAGGCTTTTGGGGTAGAGAAGGTTTGGAAGGTTCAGGTGTTTGCTTGCTTTGGGGTTTAGGAACAGGAGTAGCAGCTGAAACCTTATTGGATGAGGCAACCATGTAGGCCGGTGGCACCAAAAGTGCCTCAGGGGTGGGTGGTGCACATGGTCCCCTTGGCTGCCAGGCAGATTTGACCTCTTCTTCCTTCTTAGCTGCTTGGGGGTCAGGGCGTCGAGGATCCCTTGGGGTGGGATTGGGCAGGCAGGGAATAGGAGGAAGCTCTTTAGGAAGCTCTGGAAGGCTAGGCCACTTAGTGCTGTTGTCATCTTGATTTTCCACTGGAGTTGGCTTTTTCTGCTGTCGGAGACGCCGGTACTCTGCCAGACTGAGTGATTTGGGCTTTGGCTCTGAGACTGCAGGGGCCTCAGGAAGGAGGTCCTCACCAACAGGTGGTGTTATCTGGGGTAGTACAGAGCTAGGAGCAGCTGCGGGGCTCTCAGAAGACACAGGAGGCAGGACGGCAGAGGGAGCTGCTGATGAGTATTCCAGCTTCTCAGGGGCCTGCTGTTTAGGCGTTTCATCAGCCTGTTGGGAGATCATTGCTGTGGGTGAACAGCTAGGCTGACTCATCTCAGGGCTAGCATTTAATGGAGCCGTTTTCTGTCTAGGTGAGACACATGTGGCAACTTGTGCGTTCATTCCAGGCAATAGTGTTGTAGTGGTGATCTGAGTTTGGCATGGATTAAATTTCTTAGGTTTTACAGAGGATGAAGGTGGAATTGAGGAAAGAGGAACCTTTGGGACTTTGTGTTTTTTCTCTCCTTTGACAGACCTTTTTTCAGGCTTTTTGGGAGATTCCTCTGCTGTAGTTCCTACCATGCCACTCCGAAGGACCCTTCCCTCCACAGGTTTGGGTTGGCACTGTTTCTTGCATTTCTTTTTCCTCCGGGAGGGGCTTTTCTCTTTAATTTCTTCTGTCTGTCTCTTAATGACCATTTCATCTTTCACATCTGAACATAGGTCTGGTGTCACAGGGGCAACTTTCACTGGAGCCTCGCTGGCTGTTAGATCATCATCATCAACGATGACTATATGCTCCGAACTGTCGGAGACCACTTCTTGTGAAACGTCCTTCCAATTTTCTGAAGACTGCTCTGTAAGTGGTACAGAGACTGGGAAATCCATGTCTGGGATGGCCAGGATGGGTTCTCCATTTTCCCCCTGGTCCACAACCTCAAATAAGATGCCTCCTTCGGGCAACATCTGTTCCCCCTCGTCATTCTCCATACAAATGGCCATACAGTAGGGGTGCATATGCCGGACCAGATCTCCCAGGCTAACTGAAACACCATCTTCACCCTCCTGCTCAAATGTGACAGGAAGCGGGAGGGTCAGACCTTCCCAGTCTAGCAGGTCGTTGTCCGGAGATGAATCGTGCCTCACTGGGCTCAGAGTGAGGGAGCCATCTTCCTCTTCCTCCCCATCACTCCTCTGGAGAGAGTCTGCCAGTATCCTGGGGAGACTCTGGGTACAGACAGAGACACAAATATCCAGATAAATTATGAGCTCCATCTGCTGTACCAGTTTATATATATTGCTTATGAATGGAAAAAGCTACCTTTCCAGTTGATATGGGTCTTGCACTACAAAGTGTGTCTTTCTCTGGAGGGGAACGGGACAAACACAGCAATCTCCTGAGCTAGATAGTGAAAGATAAACAAAAACATAATGACATCACTTTCTTAAATTTGTAGACTTTCACATAATGGGTAAGGAGTAGGTTTAAAACCACAGGTCAGCAGGCTTTTCCTCCACCACATTTTATTCTCTCTGCCCAAAGCTCAAAGGATGGGGGATGTCGAGAGCAGGAATCTGCAAACCACTTTGAGAGTTATGTATGACAGCTGGGAACTAACCGGAGAGTTTTCTCTGCCCTTCTGACCTGACAGCAGGTCAGAGTCGGGCAGTGTGTCAAACGGGGACAGGTTATCATCATCCACATTGTCAAGGATCTCCGTCAGGGCCGTTAGCAGCGTGGCTTCACTCTCTTCATCTAGTCCTTTAGTCTAAATAAAACACATGGAAATGAGGTCAAAGCATACACAGTATAAACAAACAACTGTACAATGTTTGCATATTGTAGAGCTCTAACATGTATAGTTCAGCCATGTGAAATTAGTCTTGCCTGTATCGTTGGCGTGTCCTCAAAGATAGAAAGGATGGATGGGTCCAAGCAGCTTTGAAGGGTCTCCATAGTTTCTCCAGAGCTCAGCGCAGCAGCCTAGAGAGGGAAAAACACACTTCAGATTTCTTTGGCAAAAACACAACTCACAAAACTGGAAACATGATTCAGGCATCTGCAAGCGGCCCTGCACACGTACATAATTGTGGCTACAAACATTCAATTACCTCAGTATAAAATGGATAAAGACAAACATCTGTTACTGAAAACACATGCCTACATCCCCAATACACTTACAAGAAAATAACTATCCACTTCCGTCTGTTTTTTTAAACCGCTCCCACAATTCTTTATTTAGCAATATTTAGACATTTGACATATGTCATGGGAGCACCCTTACGATATTAAAAGTGTAAGGTCTCTATGCTTTAAGATGTGAATGTATATCAGGTTCTGATACTTCAGCCAAAAACATACATTCTTGTAGTATCATGTATGGACCACTGGGGTGCATTCCATTACAACTGGACTTGAACTGCTTTTGAGTTATTTCCTTTCTTTAAAAACAAGTCCAATTGCCTTTGGCTTAGTGCTTCTAGTTGTTCTACCACTTGTTACAAAAATCACTGTTGTACAATGTGTCAATCTATTTAGGCAGAGTGGACATGTTTTAAACCAACCAAATAATGCAATCTGAAAACGTTACTTAAATAAATTAAGTCTTGCCTGTGTAAGGATTGAACAGTGAAATAGGTCAACCTAGCTTGTTTATTTGGTGGTGGGCGTTTGGAGTGAGCCTAAGCTCAAGTCAGGCATTTGAAAATGAGAGTCAGAAAAAGAAACCCCAGAGGGCAAGGGAGGGCGCATGTTTTTAGTTTCAGCTTGATGAAGAGGAAAACAAAATAACAGAGGCATTTTCGTATAATCTGAAATATACAACATTGGAGCAAGTACATATTGTGTCCAATTTACACAAAATCAAAACAAGTTATAACTAAACATAACTTTATCAATTAAATACCTTAAACAAATAATCTTTCCAAAGGCAAAATCCAACAAACATAGGTATGTCTGAAATTCTTACATTTTAAAACAAGTTTAGTAAATGAATTTAAAATTCTATAATGAGTTCAAATGTGTAAGATACCATTTAATGTAGGCTCACTTGCTGTATAACTCAGATTTCAATGATTTGCATAACTACACTAAGTCCAGCTTACAGGTCACCTTTCAAGAGGAAACATAACTGATAACACTATGTACTTTCATCTGGAAAGGCAGCACAGTGGTATCTTACAGCGAACCACGTGTTTTCGTCGACACATGCACACACAGTGCGCAGACATGTTTGATCCCAGCCTCACCCAGTCCAGAGTAGCTACCTAGCCCACGTGTTGCACATATACAGTCTATGGTTGCACTACAACAAACCCGAGCAGGGCACTCATCACGGCTCCTGTCCAATATTTTAATTATTACCTACTGACGGGCAACATTTAAATACCTTGCACAAAGCTTAAAAACCCCCACAGGTAGTTGTGTGTTTATACTATGGCAAGCTGTGTGTGTGTGAGTTCAAATTGAGTGTGCCTGCTGCGCATGTGTGAGGGAACCCAACATGTGATTCACCACGACTAAACCACATGTGGATATATACACACACACAGCTTGTGAATGAAAATCTGATATGTTGCTGCAGTGTCAGAGTGAATCAATCACACACATGTATGCAACTGTACCGACTGAAATTACGGTCTTAATATAAATGAGCTTAATCATTGTGTGCATCACTGCTGATGACACATTACTGCAATGTGCTGGCATGGAGCCTACAGACTACACCATGGCGAAATGAACGTATGGCACCTTAAACGCTGTTTAGCTAAAATATACATCCACACTGCAATGATAATAAAGCTAGCTGACTACCATCTTGCAGTGTTTGTCACCACGTGTGTATGGATCAGTTGATGAGCAGCACGCAGAGTACTTTGGTACATAAACCTACTGATGGGAGCTTAAAAGCGTTTTACGGATATTAATTATACAATGTATGCACATGCCAGGCCAACTACCTATAAAACACACCGCTGTCACTTCACTTGTTTAAACGGCTCTTTATATAAAGGGAAGAACGTCGTTCACTAACGTTAACCGGCCTGACTGACTCACCAACTAGCATTACCATACAGCTAAAATACCATCACATACAATGAAGTATTGTGAATTATTTAATCAGTATACGTCTTAAGAGTTATCTAGCCGTAATCCCGACAAAGAAATGAAGACTGTGTGAATAAGTTTCACCCGTGTGATACTAAGGCTGCATCCACGTGTCACTTTTCCATGCTTAGTGTGAGGCTCTGCCCTGCTTCCAGAAACACTCACAAAACCACTAACAGTGGACGTACATGCTAGAGAAAGAAGTATAAAACATGTTCTTTACCTCGTCTAGTGTATCCATAGGGAAAAACTCCATATTGCACGCAGTTAAAGTCTCCTCGCCTGCTCCCCACCGCGCCGCCATCTTGCTAATATACTCCCTACCCCGGCCCCGACTCGTTTTAGAATGAAAAGTAATGAATCGCGCATTGGAGGAACAAGCTTGCCGGCACGACACACGTGGTCTGACATTCCCGGCAAAATGACGCAAAGTGACGCTAGGGGTCAGGGGTTGCGTGGCCACGTTTGTCTGTAGCCCTGCCTACTTGTGAGGTGGCTGGCTGTTTAAAGTTTAGAGGACAAAAACACCAGGAACCATACCCTATACATTACTTTTGGAATTGTTTGTTAACATAGATCATGTACTAATGTTTTACTAACTTAGCCATAATTGTAACAATGGCAGAAACAACGGGAGACCAACTATCAAGTGAATACATGCAGGTAGGTTAGTTAAACACATACACTGTTTAAAAGAAAGGTTACACATGATAAACATGACTAGATGGATAAAACATGGGAAGAAGTATCGACTATATGCTTCCGTTCATCAAATCATTCCAATTTAATAAGTCAATAATCATAAATCGATTAACACAAAATAAAATAAAAATCAATAGCTTAATTGATTATGAAAATACTTGTCACTTGCAGCCCTTGTGAATTCCTGTCATGCAAACTACACCATATAATACTGAAGGTATTGGTAGACAAGTCATTAGGCTACAATGTGTGCAAACGTTCTTAAACATCCCTTTAGATTGTTTAAGTGCGAAAGATAATACTTTGCATGAAATTAATCTTAAATTCATCATGAGATTGTTATAGCTGGTTTATGAGAACAGTCTGTTTGTCGTGATACATTGGACCAGACAAATAGAAACAACTAATGCAAAGTCCTTACTTCAAAAGTTCACTTTTTGTTGTATGCTGCCATTGGAATAGACTCCGAATGAGTGAAATCTGTTTCTACTGTTTTGTCTCCTGTCACATATGGTGCAGTAGAAACATCATCAGAGTCATCTTACAATGCAGTGCAATCCAATACAACAACACAACACAGCTCACAGCTCTTCCAGGAATCTGGTAACACTAGAAGGAATACAAGGAACTGTAGTAGTGTGTGTAAAACATGCAGTACACTCTACTTTAGCAACACCGCCACACACAAACATGTAACGATCATTTCAGAGTCTCTACCATATAATGCAGACCTCCAGTTACTTGTCACATGATTTAGATGGATCAAAAAAGTACTTCTGATTCTGATTCTGAAAAACACACCACAAAACAAACACTGTAACAAAAAGGACTCTCAGAGATTAAGATAAAGAAAAAAGGTTCTAAGCAAAAATAAAAAAAATCCAGTGTGTTGTAATTTTGTTAGAGCAGGGTGATTGGCACTGCATGTACTGCTGTTTCCTGGTTCTTTTTCATCTGTCTGGCATTTCTTGCTCCCACAGTTTGAGTCTAATTGCTTGTACTCAATGGCCATGGAAACAAGGAAGTAAGGAGGGCTCTTCAGGACCTGAAGGACTCTTGCATTCTTTGGATGAGAAAAACCTTATCCTCTGAGGTGTATTTTGTGCCACAGTTAAAGGACACATCTCTTCTGACAAGACATTTGTTAACATTTTATATTCTTGCTCCCACTATTTTTAAGAAATCTTAAATGATGAAATGTATGACAGGAAAATCAGTCACAAAATGCAATCAAAATGTTGCCACACAAACGATTAAAAAATGGCTGGAGCATCTTCTGTGCTAATTTCACCCTCACACTCCATCATGCTGATATCGTGAGACAACTTTTCACTCCGATGAGATCTCGTCACACCCCTATTAGTAAGCTACATGAAATCACACAATTAGATGTTAATTGTTTTTCATGTGTACCAAAGTCCCAGGTTATATTAACAAAAGACTGTAACCTTTGAAGAAATTACACATTTATTCTCCGGAAGATAAAGCTGAATTAAAGATAAGTTAAAGGAACCTTTATGCAAGATAACACACTAGGGGGTTTTCGTGCCACAGCCTTATATGGTATGACAAATAGCGTATGGTGGCCAATGTTAGCAAACTTTAGGTAGATCCTGACTTGCCAGGCAGTTTGCTGTCTTAAGACTGTTTGATGACTTTTTTAGCATTTATTATTGTCCTGTAATTGCCACTTGTGGCCCCAGTGGCCATTGCTTAGCAACATTTAACGTTCTACCACTTATATTTTAAAATCACTGATTTAAATATCACTATTCTTAGTGAACATCTTCCCCTGAAAATGAATATGACATTTTCTGTTTTCCAGGAGTCAGTGGACAGCGGGTGAAAGATCAAGGAGGCCTTTCACATCCATTACAAAAGATCATTTCTGAACAGAGACAAGAGGTGACCACACATCATGAAATTTACACAAGAGTGTACCACTGTGAACACATTATCACTCACTGAGGACTAACCAGACATCACACTGAGAAGAAAATTTGTTTTCTCTCAGGGCTGGGAAGGTAAATTAAATAAAGGACACTGATGGATGTCTTTTTGTTACAGGGTGTATTACATGTGAAAGGTATGATGAGTGAACATGAAGACAGGCTGTGAAACACAGAGGTGGGGATTTAATTGGGTCAAATACAAAAGTGGGGGTGATGTGTTCCTCAGTAGGATTGTTACCACATGGCACAGAAAAGCCATAGGCAATTCCCTGTGTCCCACAGGCAGAAATGGATTAGAGGTGAGCCCAGCCACAACGACACACAAACACACTGTGGTCTTCCACTGTGGGTTACCACTTTGCCTGTGTCGTTTATTCTCGGCTGTGGTTAGAATAAAACTGCTATGTTCACCCACTACCATTTGTAAAGTTTTAAAATCTTGACACATTCTCCAAGAGCGTTCTGACCATGGCAGAGCTCTTCAGTAAACTCATGCATCATGGTGAATATGAAAAAGCGTCCTTGTTGCCGAGCAGTCTCAAAACAAAGGACACGCCAGGTTAGACTCCCACTGCAGTGTAGGTTTGTGTCTGTGTGCTGTATATTTTCTGGCCTCAATCCAGGATTCCCTTAGGCAGCAATTATAATTCTCGCAGATGACTTTTTTCCCTTGCTGCATTTCGTTTGAAGAACATGAATTCCTGAAGAACAAGATTATTTTAGTAATGTAGCACGGCATATAACATTTCTACAAACTTTTTAGTAAAATTTATATAAACTTGTACTTTTGGGGAAGTTATAAATAAGTGTCTGCATTCTGTCTCAAATCACTGTGTTTGCACTGCATTATCCCTGCCCTGTACCTTTATGTGGTGAAGAATTGATATTTAACACAAAGGTAACTTATTCCACTGCTTGCTGGCAGTTCTTTTCTACATTTACAGCAGAATGAATTTGCGCCTCCTCGCTGCCTGTTTGCCAACTGTCTGAGAAACAACTGCTTCTCATTACCTGTCATGTCCTAATGAATCCAGTGCAGCTTGTTCCCTCCAGTATATCAGAGGCTGTATACTGTACGTCTGTGGTTGCTGAAGAACTTGAGAGCTTGTTTGTGTGTGAGAGAGGAAGAGAAAGAGAGGAACGCCACTGTGCCCCAACACACTTCCTAACTGCTACCTGCCGCTGCTCTGCCGTTGCCATGGATACAGTGCCCTCTCTCCCCCCGTCTCTCTGTGGGTATGGAGGGATGGGGCTGGAGAGGAGTGAGGAGAGGAGAGGAGAAGTGGCTCTGGCTGCTGCCTCTGCGTCATATTCATACCAGTGCAGCTGAGCACCC
>JAPMOB010244764.1:0-15372 GCA_029875015.1 Lepomis gibbosus | reverse complement strand
AGCACCAACAAACATGTCATACAGACATTAGAAAAAGTACAATAACGACAAGCTGGGGAGTGAATGTGATCAATGTCAATAAGTGTAGAATATTCCTTTGAAAATGGCTCTACAGGCAATGTTGGTTGGTCCACCACTTTGGTCCAGTTTGAAATATCTCAACAACACATGGTCAAGAGCGACTGGAGTCAGTTTGTAACGCACCTTAGTGCCTTTTTTGTATGCTTAAGGTAGGTGGTAGGAAGGTAGGTCAGAAATTGGACCCTCTACCAGGATCCCAGTGTTTGTGTCCCATGTGAAATAAAAATTCACCATTGAATGTTATTTAACTTACGTGGGTTACATTAGTTGCATAAGTTTTGCAAGTAACGTAACTTTACTTAAGTCATTTTAACCCAAAATATTATCTTGTCCTAAACCTAACCAAAATGTGACGTTTCACAACATTAACCACTAGTTTTATTAAGTGTAACCTGATGTTGCATATTTGCTATTGCTTAATCGACTCAAAATGTCTAAAAAACAATGCTAAAGGTGTAGCCAGTGCGTTAAAAACCGTCTATATGTGACAAGTTGAGAGTGAGACTTGGTTTTCTGACACGCTAAACTAAGATGCTGTACATGTTAAACATTTTACCAGTTAAACATTAGCATTGTTATGGTGAGCATGTGATGACATTGCATTTAGCTCAAAGCACCGCTGTGTCTAAGTACAGCCTCAAAGAGTAAATACTGTGTAATTGCTCTGTATTTGTATAGCGCCTTTCCAGTGTTTGCGACCACTCAAAGCACTTTTACACTACATCTCATTCACCCATTAAGCCTAAGTGCTCAAACAGAAACTAACATTCACACACATTCATACACCAAGGGGACATCCATCAGAGGCAATCTGGGGTTCGGCCTCACTATGGCCCATCGTCCTGAAATGAATTCCAGTCTAAGCTTTAGTTGTAGTAACATCTCTACATTTAGTCTTTTCATTTACTTTTGTTTATATATTTAATGCATTGCATTTGTCACTGGTATTACAAATTGTGTTAATTCGTATTGTATGCATTTTATTACGTAATGTATTGTATTTCAACTTAAGGCTGAAAAATCGTTGTTTTACTTGTGCTATACAGGACTGCCTTGTTGAAGAGACTGTGTCTCAATGGGACTTCCCTGCTAAAATAAAGGTTAAATCTAGAATTTAAATAATGTTCTTTCAAAGCACGTAACTTTAAACACTTCTTTTGTTAACATATCAGGTCCTTTGAGATGTTCCTGGAGCTCTCACCAGCGTCCACAATCTGTTGTTTGTGTCTTTTGTCTCCACCTGCCCAGGAACAGTTAGATGGAAATCTGGTACAAAGAATCCCTCAGTGTTTGAAAAGGATGTTTTGTCAGATGGTTCGTGACAAATAAATTCAAAAACATTTCAAGATTTAAGCATTTGAGTATTGTGTTGCATCATGGGAGAATGGTGTCCATTATCAGCACATGAAAAAAGCCAATTTAGTCTGCATGCTGATATGAAAACATGGTTAAGTTTTGGAATAAGCTCAAAAACTGTCACAGTCCAACTTTGCTTCTATTTAATGAAATAGTTCAACATATTGAGAAATACACTTATTTGCTTTGTTGCCAAGAGTTACAGTAGATACCACTCTTGTGCCTGTTTGGTAAATATGGACTTAGAAGCAGGGGACATTTAGGAGCAGACAGAAACAGCTATCTTGGCTCTGTGCTAAGTGAAAAAATACTCCTACCCACATCTCACGTGTTAATTAGTGAGCTTTAGAGGTGCAGATGGGTGTATTTACTAGTGCAGCAAACACATCTTTCATGCTGGTTGCTTTGGCTGAATCTAAATGGAGGATAGTGCTGTCGTCTTTTTGTTATGAGTGATGGTAACATGTAGGCAAAAAAATTGGGATTGAACATGTTTTATATGTTATCTAAATGGATATTTACCTGTTTCTACAATAAGCCTAGTCTTCCTACAGAATTTATGTTCATACTGGACGATTTGGCAGCAATGTCTAATACAAACATTAAATCCAAATGAGCTTGTGTCTTTACAGGGTAATGTCCACCATTTCTGTCAGCAGTAATAACATAATCTGATCGTCTGACTGCTCATGTATCTTGTCGAGTCAGACTTCTTTTAAGCGATGTCACTGTATTCCCAGGTCCCAGTTATTAACTTGGTGAGTACAATGATATTATTCATGACTGAAAATTGAATCCAGGTTGTAATAAACCACAATGAAAGTAAGGAAGTGGATGTCAGGGTCGTGGATGGGTGTGTAGCATGTTTAACGTTTCTCCTGGGGGCTGGAGTTCGGAGTCTATATAAGTAGTTTTAGATCATAAGCAAAAACCTATCCCAACCTTTACAAAGTTTTTTTGTTGAATAAAGTTTATTCTTAGTTAAACAAAACCATCCCATGCCATGGACTAAAACTGAGGTCCTTAAAGTGAAATCACAACCGTTGCGAAGCTTCAATGTAAACAGACTCTCCTATCTGGTGATCCCTGTGAAATAACTCTGTGACTCTGACTCATCACCCTGTATAGTATTTACTATTTATCCATCATTGTAGCAGTTGAATAGCTGTTCATATTGTATATACAGTATGTTATATATCCACCTACACATAATAATTCATGCCCAGTAAAATTTATTCCAGCATCCTTTGCACTCTGCTCCACTACACTATGGTCTTGCTGTCTACCAATAATGCTTTTTTTTATTTATGCTTGCGTATATGTAAGTGTGTCCTATTCTGGGTGTGTACATTGAGAGACCTGTAAGACTGAAGTCAAATATGTGTATACATCCCTGGCCATTAAAAGTGATTCAGCTTCTGATTGGTGCAGCTTCAAAAATGAATGTGACAAAACTGAATACAAAAATGTTATTGAATGTAATATTGGGTTCCATCAATGTTCTGGCGAGAACCAAGTAGATTGGTACACACAGAATGCTGCTATTTAATCATCAGCTGATATTTAACATAACAAGCTCCAATATTTTCTGCCTTTGCTTTTACATGTAGCAGAGTCGACAGCATAATTACCAACCATTACAGTCACTGCTGGAAATGTAAACATAGAAACAAATTAGTGTATATCAGTATTGTACCCTCATTTATGTCAAACACACTCGCCATGCAAATCAATTTAGTATCGCACAAACAGATATCTGCCACACGATACTGTATGTACATAAACTTAAATAAATCACAAATTAAGACACACAAACTTGAGAAAAGAAAAGTTGGAATCCTACTTTTAAAGAGGTTACATTTCCTTGCAGGTCTCTGCATCAGCAGGGGCTGTAAAAGCAAAAAGCAGCTTTGCCAGCTTTTGATCCAATCTGCGTTACAACAAACTGGCGGTTGCCAGAAGACCACAGAGACCCACTTGGCTCATAACTAGCAAGCAAAAAAGAAGCACATCGTGCCGCCTGGCCATTTCCAGCTCTGTAGCTGAATTTTAAAGTCAACTGTAATTCTTATTGGAGGCCGGAACAACAAACCTGAGAACCAGTATAATGAGTTCACTTTTTCTTCTGCACTGAAAGAGCTGCAGCCAAGACCTTTTACTTTTGGAAGATAGAAAATGTGGTTATTGAAGTTTGTTTGTACTTGTAAGGGGAAAAAAGTGGAATGAAGAAAAGTATTTTGTGTGTGTCTCTTTTCCCTTTTCTTGCCTCTTTCAATCTTCATTCTTTCTAACAACATGATCTTATCACTCAACAACAAAACCAAAATCTTTTATCTTCACTTTACAGTTTTATTTTGGATATGTTAGCACATTTCACTGCAAACCTGTTTAGTTTTATTTCATTTAAACCATCATGTCACAAGGAAGTCTCGTGCGATACATTATCCCTTGCGTAATCAAAATGGCAGCATAAAACACTGTAGAGTACAAAGTAAACAGAATAGCATGTACAGGAATCAGAACAAGAGTTTAACCTGTATTTCTCCACTGTTACATACTTTCACTGAGGTTAAAATGTTTCTTCCATGACTGTAGACTGGTGCTGTTCATTCATTATTAATCAGCAACAGTCATTCTCTGATCTTTTAAAAATAAAAAGGGGAATCTGCTATGTACAGTTGTGTAACAGTGGTGTGTGTGTGTGTGTGTGTGTGTGTTTCAGGTGCATTGTGTACCACCTGGAAACCAGAATGCGTAAGGACGTGTGTTTCGGGGTGATAGCGTTGACCTGGGTGCTGAGCGCTGTGCTCGCCAGCCCTCTGGCCATCTTCAGAGAGTACGGCTCCTTCACCCTGGAGCCTGGACACACCATCCAGGTACACACACACACACACACACACACCTGTAACACTTGTGCAGATCAGTAGCCTCGCTTCCCTTCTCATCCAGCTCTTTGATCTCCCTGCTTGTTCCCCGCCGACTCCCCTCCACCACTTCCTCTCACATCCCTCACTTTCCCTCCTCTCTTACCCCTCTCCATGTCTTTCATCTCTCCCTCCTCCATCCATCTTGTCCTCCCCTCACTTTCATCGTTCACTCCACCTCACAGATTTCTCTCCATAAACCCCGCTTTCCCTGTCTCCTCCATGCAGCCACCTTTCCCCATTTTGTCATCCCTTTTTGAACTCTTTCAAATCAGTTCAATACAATCATCATGTTTTCACAGTTACTAAACGCATCATTCTACCTTCATTCATTTCCATCTTGACCAAGATGCTCATATTTTTACATTTGCCATGTTATTTCACATCCAACATTCATTTCACCATCTAAATGCAGCTGTAATTATAATTATTTTCACATTTCTTCATCAATATGCTCGCATCTTGGAAGTGCTGGTTTTTATCATGTTTAGATTTGCTTTATAATTTTCTTATCTCTGCTTCTTTGATGACCCAATTGCCCACATCTCAAATTAAATCCAATCTAATGTTATATATTCTAACCAAATCTACACTTCTTCATAGAATCAAATATAATTTAAGTAATCAAATACAACCTACTAAGGATGAGATTTCAACACACACTCAAATAATCGAATAAATTCAATTGATTCTAATGTAATTTAAACACTTTAAACAAAAATAAGCTAAACATAAACTCAAATGCAATCAAATCTAAACTTAAATTTAATTGAAACAATTTCAATCTTTTGTAACATCTCAGATTCATGTACACTCACATAAGCTAATACCATCTTCACTGCACTGAAAAAAATTATAAACGCAACACTTTTGTTTTTGCCCCCATTCATTGTGAGCGGAACTCAAACATCTAACACTTTCTCAATATTGTTCACAAATTTGTCTACTGCAGTACAGTATTGTAAAATAATTATTCATTTTTGGCAATAAAAGTAAAAATGCTTTGTTTGGTTTACGTATGTCTTTTCTTGTATGCTACTGTATACAACACTGTGCAACTGTTACAACGCTGATGTTTTGCCAACAAAGTATTTGCTGTTTCAACATTGTATTGGTGTTTACAGTGTATTTTTCAGCACATCTCAGCAGATGACTTTCACTCCAGAACATTATGTGGAAATGTACACATAAGCTATGAAAGACAAAAGAGCTTTAGATTTAGAACACCCATGTGTAAATGGTAGATCCTATAATTTACTATAATGAAAAAAGTGTTTGCCATCTGATGCCAATGTTTCATTTTGGGGTGTGTTTATGGCATTTTGAATGCAGCGCTTCATTTTGAAGGACATATGAGGCATTTTGCTTTTTGTGTGAGCAGTATTGTGTGTAGAGTTTTAAAAAAAGGAGACATAGTTTTGAAAACGTGTGTAAGCAGTAGTAAAAAAATGTAATGTAAAGTACTCTAATTCTAACTAAACACATCAAGCTACCGAAGGTGTACAAACACAAGTTTCACCTTCCTAAATTTTATAATGTGGATGAAACCTATTTACATGCTTAGCAGTAATAGAGCAACATTAGCATTCATTTGTCTTGTGTCTGTGTCCACCTGTTGTATCTCAGTCCAATATTCACTTTTAGCTCTGTTTTAGGTCTCCTTAGGAAATTATCCCGCTCTTTACCTGCTAAATTCTCCACTATGAGCAATCTATAACTGTGTTTGCCTGCTGTTTGCGGCTGAGCAGGCCGTATACTGTAAAGTTTCAGGCCCCAGAAAACCAAAACAATGAGCTAAAAGTTGCTAAAAAGCTCCGTTGAGCTGCAGAGAACTGCAGAATTGGGTAATTATTCTCTGTGGGTTCATCACTCTGAATGATGCTTGTCACATTACACACCGTTTTTTAAACTAAAAATATTGATTGAAGCACCTTTAAACTAAAGAAATGTAATTTAATCTATTATGACCAAACTGATCTAATATGATCTGAATATATCTTCTGTCCTGTCCTGGCTTCCAGGTGTGTACAGAGAAGTGGCCTGGTAAAAACACAGATGGCACCGTCTACAGCATCTCCATGTTGATCCTGCAGTACTTCCTGCCGCTGTCCATTATCTCTTTTGCCTATGCCCGCATCTGGTCCAAACTGCGCGGCCATGTCAGCCCAGCAGATACCGTCGGCAGCAGCAGCGCCGGTTCTGAGCGCCACCGCCGGCGTCGCAAAACCACCAAGATGCTGGTGACCATGGTGGTGGTGTTCGCTGTCAGCTGGCTGCCCTTTCATGCCTTCCAGCTGGCCACGGACATTGACAGCACGGTGCTGGACATGCGTGACTTCCGCCTGCTCTACACCGTCTTCCATGTGGTCGCCATGTGCTCCACTTTCGCCAACCCACTGCTGTATGGCTGGATGAACCGCAACTACCGCGCTGCCTTCCTTGCCGTCTTCAAGTGCAGCAGGGGAGGGGAGAGGGGGAGGAGTGGTCGGCTGGACAGCATTCACCCCGTTGGAGGAGGCGGAGGTGGAGGAGGAGGAGGGAGGGCCAAGAAGATAGTTCTTGAAACCCAGGATGTGGTGTCCACCCACTTGAACGCCACTGATGTTTGAGAGCCTGAGGGAGGTGTAAATGAAGAGGGTGATGGAGGAGAGGGGGGAGAGATGACAGAGGAACAGGCAGGAAGGAAAAGCGAATCATTGTCAGGAAATCTTTTGTCCTCACAAAAGACAATTGAAGCGAGACAAAAACGAGACTCCTCATAGAGACAGAAAGAAGAGATAAAGATGTGAGAGAAAATAGAAATGACAGAGTGAGAGGAAGGCAGCGGGGGATTAACGAAGTTATGGAAGCCCAAAATAGAGGAGGAGGCATCGACGAGCAGGGATTAGAAGAAGAAGAATGACAGGAGACGGGAAGAATAGCTGCTGAATGACTCAAGGTCTCCTCGACCAATTGAGGCGCTGTCACTTTGGGGACGTGAACTCATCATGAGGAAGGTCCCGAGCACTTTGAGGACCTTTTTGGGGGAATTTGCTCAAGTAAGCTCTGTGTGAAGGATTTGTGACATTGTTAAAGTGAAGATGATTGTTTAAAAAAGAGACCAAGAGTATGCCCACATAAAATGAAGTAGCTTTGATTTTCCATTGACAAAATAGAGACATATGAGGGCTTTCCTCCGCACAGATGGAAAAACAGATACTACAATGACCTAGGACTTAATTGCAAATCTTGTCAAAATAGGGCTTTACTACATCTTCATTCAGCATGTGAAGTATAGCCAGTACATTTAACCCTGAATGGCTTACGATGTGGTCACAAGGATGCGTAAGAAGGTTGCGGGGATAGAACCTGAGAAATTTCGGCAGCAGCGTCCTTTACTGAAAAGGATCTGAGCTGAATGTTCACATGTTTTCTGAAAGCATATGGAATCGGAGGCTGCTGGGAACCGCGCAAACAGATTTTGTCAGGTGAAAGAAACAACAAGAAGAAAATCAGATTTTTCAGTTCAGATGGCACTGAGGAGGACGAGGATGCAGGATGCATGATGCAAGCTTTGTGAAATCTCAGACATTGTTACGTAATCAAAATGTGTGGTTTACTGTGTATCATACAAAGAATGCCGGACGTAGGTGTGTAAAACAGAAAATACAGAGGTGGACCATTTGAGAAATTATGACTAAGAGAAGAAAAAAGTGGTCAAAATACAAATTATTCTGATGTTATAGGGCGATGCTTTGTTTTTTTCTTGCCCTTAGTAGATGAAGGACAGAATGGCGAGCAAAAAAGGGAAGGAAGAAGGGGAAAAGCGATGAGAGGATCAGGAGCAGTGAAATGTGGGATAATGAGGCCAAAAAAACACCCCAAAACAGACAGCAAAAGAGAGATTTCAGACAGGCCACAATTTAGTGTGACACAGCAGAGAAAAGATCTTTTCTCACAAGCGGACAAATGAATGTTTCAAAAAAGAAAAGCTCAATTGATTTAACTTCGTCACAATTTTGTTTTTTTGTTCATTTTGGCAGGTGTTTTTAGGCATGTGTCAGGTTCAGTTGCGATTTCACATCTTACAGCCTGTTCGAGCCACACAAGGACACAGTTGTTCTTTTAAACTTGAACTGATAATAATCTGATTTAGTCAAGTGGTGATTTGTTAAATGTGGGCGCCTGCATGGATGGCTAACTCACACGCATTTTGAGTTCTAATGTAAGCTCCAATGTAAGCTTCATTGCAGACGTTAAGCAGCTCCAGATAATGGATATGAAAAAAAGATAATTAAAATATAATTGTTCACACTGAAATAAAGCTCATTTCATGGATACATAATTATTTTATTAATTTTTAAGAGACTTTGGTACTGAGAGATTAATTTCAAGTAGTCTCCAAAAGTGAATATTTTTCTTTAGGTGTATGGCGTGACCATTGGGCTTTTAGGGCCCGGGCCTTGCTCTCTCAGGCAGCTCTGACTTACTCATCATAGAAAAAAAGGCTTGCAGATGCAACAATGCTCTAGAGCGTAATCAGCATAACTAACAATGTATGTAATACTAGAGACTTAAGAGTACTCCTCTGAATTATTACATTTCTATGACATTGTCTGACTCATGATAAACAGTTAAAGATAAAATAAAGAAAAATTGATGCAGCTGAACAAGAGGTTTCTTCTACCTACCTTGTCAAAACCTGGTGGCTACCCACAATGCAATTCAACAACCAACAGTTTCGTTTTGGTGTGTTATGCTAGTAACATCTAACGTAGCCTCAAGTTGCTAGCCTTAAGTAGAGAGGAAAAGCGGGCTACAGAGTCTGGTAAGCTCAATTCTTTCTAACTCCACACCAACATATTTTTCATTTTCAAACTGACTCTGACTCAAGGGACATCACTTGAGTCAGCTCTCTCTGGAGACACTAACGGCTTTAAACTACTTTTTTGTCACATATGCGGTTGTGCTCAGTTAGCTTCCCTTTAAAGTACCTTCAGAAAGAGAGACAAACAGCAATGGCCAATAAGAGGGATGGAAAGGGATGACACCAAAGCAAGAAAAAACAGGGATGAAATCACCTGGCTGTGTACAACAGCAAACATCTGCCAAAGGGTACGATCAGGTGAAGGGAATTAATGTCTGAAGATTCTCAGCCATCCAGGTCATGGTTGTGCAAGATAGGTTAAAGATGTTTTGCCTGTTATCCGAGAGGCTTCTTTCGCTCTGACTGACTGGCAGGGAGTCCAAGCTATTTAACCTCTGTGGGGTTGTTACCAAGTTGATACCACTTGAGTTGGATTCCCCTAAGGCCAGGTCTGAACAACTATTGTTGTGAGGCATTGTCACATGTGTCCATGTGTCTATAATATCCACACTGTTGTCTTCAAAAAGAACAACAGTGTAAAAAATGTCTGGATAGGGAGGTCTGATGGTTTAAAAACAGAGTAAAAGAAACCATTTACAACCACGCAGGGGGAGGAGGTGAAACATCTTAAAGTATCTTCAACCAAGTCTAATTACCCCTCATTTAAACCCACCTTGTATTTGGGTATCAATGGTTAATAAGGCCCTTAGGTACAACTTGCAAACCCTTTATATATGGTGCCTTATAGGCCTTTTCCACTACAGGATGTTAACGATCCATAACTTAATGTGTATGTATCCATTGCCACAGGTTCTGCTTTTGTTTCCACTGTTGTCTCCACACTTTGGGGGCAAGTATCTGAACTTAAATGTTGGCACTGCTCAGAAGGTGGTACTGATTCAAGTTCTTGGTATTCTTAGGGGGAAATATTAGGCGATACACTGCTAGTTTATCGTCACATCGCTATCTTCTGATTCAGAAGACAATCAATCAACAGAGGCGAGAGACAGAAATTACATCACCTTTTCAATGACAAATAACCAACATGTCCTGGTTTGTGCCACATAGTAGAAAAACAAGGCGGAACTTAGAACATAGAACTTACAGGTTGCTCAGAGTTCAGGTAATGGGTTGTTACATTTCCATAGTGGGAAAAGCTTTTATTTTTAATTATCATTAGAAAGTGGTACTCAAATAACATTTATTTACAATTATATGCTGAATGTCAGGTGTCACTTCTACACCGTACTCATATCTCGCCCCCAGCTATCGCATCATGCGCCAGTGTAGGTGTTGCTGGAGAAACTGAACCCATTAACTGTCTGGCCCGTGTCGATGCACAGGGCAGGAAAAGTTTCAAAAAAACTAATGTTGAACAGTGCTGACAGCTGTAGATGAGACAGTTATGTTTCAGAATTAATCTAAATTTACACTTGTAGGTATCATCCCACCAGTGACCATAAAAACACTTCACCATCAGATGCTGTGAAAAAAAAACCCAAAACCTCCACTTATTGCTATTAGATCCTTGCTTTCACATACACAAAAAAAAAAAACATTCAGTTCGGTATTAAATTCCACATTCAAAATTAAATTAATTGTTCAAAATGGTATTACCAAAGGTCGTTTAATTTTGTGTTTAAACTTTAATTGCCAAATTGTAATTACAACGCTCTGTTTCCTTCTGGCAGGTGCTGTGTCAACACGTTCATTTAGTGTCTAAACCGCAGGCTGAATAACGACCTGCAAACAATTTGCACAATGTCAGTGAACATTATGGCAGCTATTAGTTAAAATCGTTTAAAAAAAAAGACAAATATGAAAAATGATCTCCTCAGAAATAGACGGTTAAGCACACATACACCCACACACGTGTTGTAAGAGGGGATCAAACACTCTGCAGATAAAATCCTTCATTTGTTTGGACTTAGCCTCTGTGTCCCTCTCTTGTCTTTTCCTCTTTAAATCCCTCCATCCTCTCTCTCTCTCTGAGCTGCGTCACTGCCTCATCCACCCCGCAATGCCACAATCCCTCTGGTTTCTCCCGCTGAACCTTACTAGCTGTTTATCTTCCTCCTTGTTTCAGCTCCCTGTATGTCTCCTCTCCGCACTCTTTCCCCATGAATGCATGCCTCAAAAACTAGAAATGGTGTCCTTTAAGGATGAACAGAAGATAATTATAAGAAATGTTCTATCTATTTATTTTGGTTTGAATAAGTGCAGAGTCACAAACATTATTGAAAAAGATTGTCCACTCTTCAAATGAAGGATTTCATTTCAAAACAGCTGAAATGTTGTCTTCAATAAATATTTTACTCACACACCTGACTGTATACACCTCAAACATCACAGCTTTCTGACTAAAATGTTAAAAATTATTTTAATAGTAAACCATAATGTGCTTTAGTTTAATAAAAGCTTCCCGAGTTATAATCCCGGATTTAAGTTGGGTGTTTTTACAGTTGAGCTTGGAACAGCATTATATTTTAAGTGGAAGCAGGTTCAGAAAGACAGTTTGACGTCATCTGGTTTGCTCTGAATCCCCAAATGTATCCCACAATGCAGTGCATGGATACGCCATTGTACACTCTTGTCAGTAGAGTTGGGACATGGGATGAGTTATTTTGGGCGTCAAAGGTTCTGAACATAACTGTCATGTATTTTAGGCACTTCAAGGCTTCGAAGGACATGAAACTCTCTTGGTTAAATCATCAGTACCAAAGTGGTAGAAAATATCTAGAACTTATGACTCCAAAGGTGCATTTGTGATAATAAATGTCAACTCACCAAACTGTGCCATTGTCATGTAACTGTGGAGTTACGGTTATCACCAGTTTCCAACTTCCATATAACAATTTACGTCAACATCTCTGTTATAATTACGGTATGACCACAAAACTCTTATATACTATGGTGCTCATAATACAGCGCCTAAAAATAAGTATGGGCGCTACATTCCTCAGTCCCTTATTCAAGGTAATTAAACCAAGATTTAATGGATATGACACTACATTTTCAGTGCATGTCCAACTCTGCAATTATCCAATACACTATCTTGAGTTTTCAGGTCTTGAATGCTTTCATGTTGTAGTGCTGCTAGATATAACTGCTAGAAAAGGAGGCTTTGCAGCCAGTTTGTTGACACTTCTGAGTTGTTTTTGACAGCAGCAGATATCATAACCGTCAAAAACTCCTGATATCTTTGACAGCGAACAACAACTCTGAGGCTGACATGAATGTTTTTCCCGCTTGGCTGCTCGTAATTATTGTTTAAACAATGTAACGTGAATACAGCCCAAAATGTGACTGAACCATCTAAGTCAAGTCAGCTTTGTTTATACAGTCCAAAATCAAAACACAAATTTGTCTCTTACAACCTGTACAGCATATGACTCAAGGACACAGGAGTTTCATCTCCATACAAGCCTTGAAGTGCACCAATAGTAACCTAAGTAAATGAACGTGACATTTACTTGTGGAACCCTGTACACCTGAAATAAAACCATTAGAAACCCAATCCCCAGCTTAGTGGAGGCGGCTAAAGAAACTATCAAATAAAAAGGTGGGAGCGAGCCTAATAGTTAGTGAGCTTGCTAGATGCGAAATGGGAGGAGCCGCTGGTTCCAGAAGTACATTTTACGATTCTCCATTCACGTAAAAAATCTCTGAACAAAAGCTTCACTGTTTCTAACACAGAATCACGGGGCTCTCCTAGATAATGTAACATACAGATTTATGTTATGGCCATCTGTGTTAATTATTTCAACTTAATTTCTGAGAAATCATGTTTTGTCCGTCTTGTGCATGACAGACGGCTCAAAATACTACATGCTATTCAGAAGGAGTCAAACAGAGGCGAAAATGAGCGTCATAGCAAGATAGCACCTTGAGTTAACTTTGTCCCCAAAGTCTACGTACACAGGATTGTAGTCATACTTTCGACTTTTCTTTAAATAAAAGAACCAGACATTTTCTAATACAGTTGGTATTGTTTTGTACTGATAACTCAACCAGAAGAGCGCTCTAAGTTTGAGTCACATCACATTGTTTAGGAGAAAATGAATGTAATTTTTAGGCTACGTACGGATCCAGGGCACACATGAGCAAGTTAACCTGCTAAATAGGTCCCTAGCGTTTACTAGCAAGATTTCCAAGCTTGGAACTAACCAAATTACTTGGCAGAAAGGTAGAAAGAATTACACAGCTTACTCACTAGCAAGCTAACCAGCACAGCATTTATTACCAGAACAAAATTAATAAATTCAATTGGAATTTGAAACAGTTGCGTATGTGGAGTCTCAATTGTTATAAATGTGAATCAAGTTTGTGTTATTGGCAAGCAAAAAGCGATTTGTCATAATGTTTGTAAACCGTGCCTATATGCTAGCTCTCTGGGGACAAGCTTGAAGGAGCAAAAGTGAACAAGATGGCATCAAACTGTCTTTATGATTTGACAACTTGTTTAGATGCTGCTTGACCTTTATCAAACATGAATGTAAACTGCTTTGTAACATGGCTGTAATGTGGTTTATTGCATAATTTTGTGTAAATATTGACTGTGTGAGACTGTAACCTAGCACAAAATGTTGGCCTTTAACTGTGTCCAACAACAGATGTACTATTCTCAAGCACAACAAACATGCCTCTCGACTCTTCCTTACTGTGTGTTTGTGTGTCTCGTGTCCCATCTGTGCTACAAATTGAAAGTCTTTTTTGATAATAGATAGAAAATTGACCTAAGTATCAGATTAGTAAGTTTTGGTTAATGAATGTTGGCATGAGGCAACTATTTGTTATGTTTGTATTACAGATTGTGCCTAAATAGAAAAATCCACTCAGAAACATATATACTCTGTAGGGGGACGATTCCCCGGTCTATATTTGACTGTGTAGGCTCTGTCGTATAAACCTGTTGTAATGTGTAGAGGACACGCATGCTTTTTCAGTGACACTGGGGTGGGGTGTGTCCTTTACAAGAGATCTGCCTTCCAAAATAGTTTCCATCTTAGCAGCAGCAGTCTTCCCTGATAGTCATTTAAAATTTTAACACGGGGAGCTTCATCTGTTTATAGTTTAGGAACAGGATTGTTCCTAAACAGGATTGTGACTTTTTGACTTCAAGCCTTCGGCGGTTTACTTTTTAACCTATCGATTGTTAATCTAGAGGATTGTATTATTTTTCTTCCTGAATCAGTAATAAAAGTTAGGCACTGCATAGGTTGCACCCATGAACCCTATTTGCTGCACCTATAACTTTCAACAGGTTATGGGGTGTATTTCTACCACTGCTCTCCATGATGTGGTGTGGGACACTCAAAAGCCTGGGAAATAAAATCCAAATGTTTTGTTATCTTTTGCAATTTGCAGAGTTTTAGAAACAGTTTCTGCAACATCAGAGGCATACACCAGAGGGCACTGACAAGTTTTGTTTTTACACTGTATATAGGCTAACAATGTCCATCATTTTCCTTCTTTCTTTTCTATTGTTCCAAAATAATGTTCCAAAAATCCCAGAGGAAAAGACAGAAAATGTCCTGGTAAAGGACATTTTCTAACAGATCCACTAATTATCAGAGTCAGCTTTGTTGCCAGGTACGCTTGCACCTAAAGGGAATTTGTTTTGGTGACTTGGTGCATTGCAATAAAGATAAAATATATAAATATTAAAATATTAAATTGACAAGGTACACACAATTTTGAGAGAATAGTTACACAAACATCTATTAATGGACATTAAAATGAAGCCACCAAGTCTGAGGTTATTAATTAGTTAATAAATCATTAATAGTCATTGTTTTCTCACTTATTGGTGCCAAACAAAAGTAAGTCATCTGCAAATATTAATATTAAGAAGACAAAAATTAGGGGTTTTCACAATCCAAGTCTAGAATAAGGATTTAATGTTAACATGCTGTTAATAAATTGATTTTGTATTTATACATTAATGCCAGAATAAATTATAATATTGGTTCAAGTTCAGAGTCGGAACAACTCAAAACCTTATAAGAGTAGTTTTCTTATTTGGAATAAAGTGAAAAACTCTTATCAAACTCTACATGCTGGTTTGTTGCCAGTCCATTAGCATCTTGGCAGGACATGAAATTAAATTCTAAAAACGGGATAATCTGCTGTTACTCCCAAATTGATTGTGTGTGTGTGTATATA
>JAPMOB010244763.1:0-12578 GCA_029875015.1 Lepomis gibbosus | reverse complement strand
AGTTAGTGAGTTAGTTAGTGAGTTAGGATAAAATTATGTTTTGATCATGAAAAACTGTTATTTCCTTTATTTTGACAGGTGCTGTCGATGTGAGAAAATTATTCTGGGGCACTACAATAACCCTGACTTGTACTACTGCTGCTGTGGAGCACTTCACAGGTGATTACTGGTTTTAACGAGTGGTCTGTTGATGGGTTGTGTAAAATATTCACATAATACACACTTCTTCAGTTACTTCCACATGACTTACACAGTACAGCATCCCTGCAGGAGCAGTTTCTTTCATCTCTGCAGGACCAGACTACACACCCACGGAACAGCAGTGATTAAAAGCGTCCATTCCAGTTTGTCAAACTTCCCAGTTGACCTTTTACGATTAGAGCAGGCCCATTTATCAGTAAACAAAACCAAAAACAAGTGCCATGCTATCGGCACAGGGCTGACAGAGGAGCTCTAAAGCACAGTTGGTGTCAGCCAATTTATTAATTTTTCCTATATGGTTAAACTGACTCTAAGTGTTTCTTTGCTTCTAGGCAAGGCAAGGCAAGGCAAGGCAAGGCAAGGCAAGGCAAGGCAAGGCAAGGCAAGGCAAGGCAAGGCAAGGCAAGGCAAGGCAAGGCAAGGCAAGGCAAGGCAAGGCAAGGCAAGGCAAGGCAAGGCAAGGCAAGTTTATTTCTATAGCACATTTCAACAACAAGGTATTCCAAAGTGCTTTACAACAAAATCATTTGTTGTGAGCATAAAAATTGAATGCTGCTTCACCATGTTTAGTTTTGACTCTGGGGACAGAAAGCAGATCTGTTGCAGACGACCTGAGAGGTCTAGATGGTTCATAACAAAGCAGATCAGAAATTCACTACCTTCAGATCAGAAGATCAGAAATGTATTTTGGCCCTAAACTATTTAGTGCTTTATAAACCAACAGTAGTACTTTGAAATCAATTCTCTGACAGACAGGAAGACAGTGTAAAGACCTCAGAACTGGAGTAATGTGATCCACTTTTTTGGTCTTAGTGAGGACTCGAGCAGCAGCGTTCTGAATCAGCTGCAGCTGTCTGATCGATTTTTTAGGAAGCTCTGTAAAGACAGTATTCGAGACGGCTGAAGATAAATGCATAGATACGTTTTTCCATATCCTGCTGAGACTTAAGTCCTTTAATCTTTGAGATATTCTTCAGGTGATAGTAGACTGACTTTTTAATTGTCTTAATGTGGCTGCCTGCATTCAGGTGTGAGTCCATGACTACAAGATTTCTGGCTTGGTATGTGTTTTTTAATATTACTGATTGAAGCTGAGCACTGACTTTTAATCGTTTTTCATTTTTATCTTTGTTTAATTGAAGAAAATTCTGGTACATCCAATTGTTAATTTGTTTAATACAGTTATTCAGAGCTTGTATGGCATCACAGTGCCCCTAGTGAAATGGTTATGTAAATTTGTGTGTCATCGGCATAATTATGGCAACATTTTGTTATTTTTCATAATCTGAGCCAGTGGAAGCATGTAGATGTTAAACATAAGAGACCCCAGAATGGAGCCTTGGGGAAGACCACAAGTAATTTTTCTTAGCCCAGATGTGTAATTACCTAGACACAAAGTAGTCCCTGTCCTTTAAGTAGGATTCAAACCAGTTCAGTACTGTGCCAGAAAGTCCCACCCAGTCCAATTTAAAGCTGTACTGTTTTATCCCCTGTTGTTTTGTGTAATAGGGAAGTAGGCTTTTATCTTTGGCTGATGCAGAAACAGAAAGAGAAACTAAATAGTTTACCTGATGTGAATCTTTATTTACATATGGTATGTTGATAAGTAACAGTTAATTTACAGAAAGCTTTAAAGCCATAACGGTGAGTGACAAAAAGGTAATAAAAAATGAATAGCAATTTACTCCTGACAACTGTGATTTAATTTCTCTTATATGAAACTCCCTGTTGTGGGAGTTCCACTTTTCTATTAAAAACCACTGATCTGCATAAATCCCAGCACTGATTTATGATCTTTGAATCCACAAACTGAATTTCTCTTATTGTGTCTAAAAAACACTGTGCTGCTAAATCTCTGGGTGGCATGTTATTCAGTTACCGTGCTTGGAAAATCACACCAGAGACTTTGATAAATTAATCTAATTTAATAACTTTCTCACAGGAAGAATTCATTAATTTCATTTAAAGTCTATGTTGAGAACTGATACGAAAACCTGCTGAAATATGATATTACCCCTGTGTGTTTTATAACTATTTTTACAGTTCTGCGCAGGCATAGCATCTGTGTATTTTACAGTTCTGAATGATTCTACAAGACACAAATGGATGTAGATGTTCTTTGCTTTTCTGAATTATGAAAGAAGCTGATTCTCTAAAGAAGGATCAATCTGGGGCTGAGGGCCATTTTAGTCCCCAGGCCCTTAAAGTGATAGCATTGTGGAAGGTAGATGTAAAAATAAATAGAAAAGAATGAAAGATGGGTACATCTCTAAAAATCAAAGGAAATTCTGTTGAACATGGAATAAAATGTTCCATTATTTACTTATTTGGTGCCTCATTAACTTGTCCCCATTTGGGGAGAGAAAAACGAAGCTGAGCATCCACACGTATTTGTGCTCAAAAATAGAAGTGAAGAAGTTCTTTGCTTGCAAAGAATGAATTTCATTTTAAGTGATGCTTTATATGCGCATTTATACACTGCAGGACAAAAAGAGCACAGAACAAACAGATATATGCACATTTCAAGCTCTTCCTCAGACATCACCGAGCACAAAGAAGAAGCACTGAACTTGAAATGTGTCACATTTCTACTTGTTAGATCTCAGGCACCCTATCTTTTGCTTAATCTTCCGTTTATTCATGCTCATCAAAAGCAAACTAAACAAACTGTTCACCCTTTGCAAGCAAGGAAGATCCAATCTTTTTCACTTTAGATTATACTTGGAACTACTGTATACTACATGTAGTATGTGACACTTTTGATATTAACATGGTGTCAAATGTCTTAGTATAGTGTGAAAGGATTAGTCATAGCGCTGGAATTCCTCATCAGCTCTGCACAGCTTGTAGCCTATTTTAGCTCATTGTTTTGGTTTTTTGACACACACTCTTAGTGTATGTAATAAAACATATTAGATCAATCTGGCTATTGTTCAGACAATTATAGAAAATCGCTGGACTTAGCTTTAAGATAAACTTAAAAATATACAAATTTACCCTTTAATAAATGGGCCAGCTCTTTGTGTTTTGATCATGAAAAACTGTTTTTTCCTTTATTTTGACAGGTACTGTCGATGTGAGAATATTGTTATGGGGCACTACAATAACCCTGACTTGTACTACTGCTGCTGTGGAGCACTTCACAGGTGATTACTGGTTTTAATGAGTGGTCTGTTGATGGGTTGTGTAAAATATTCACAGTATACACTTCTTCAGGTACCTCCACATGACTTACACAGTACAGCATCCCTGCAGGAGCAGTTTCTTTCAACTCTGCAGGACCAGACTACACACCCACGGAACAGCAGTGATTAAAAGCGTCCACTCCAGTTTGTCAAACCTCATAGCTGACCTTTTACAACTAGAGCAGGGCCATTTATCAGTAAACAAAACCAAAAACAAGTGCCATGCTATCGGCACAGGACTGACAGAGGAGCTCTAAAACACAGTTGGTGTAAAAGCCATTTTATTTTCAATGACTTTGTTCTATATGGTTAAACTGACTTCTTTTCCGCTGTCCAATTTAAAGCAACACTGTTTTATCCCCTGCTGTTTTGAGTAATAGGGAAGCAGGCTTTTATCTTTGGCTGATGCAAAAACAAAAAGAGAAACTAAATACTTTACCTGATATTTACATATATGGTATGTATGTTGATGGGTAACAGTTAATTCACACAAAGCTTTAAAGCCATAATTCTTCAGCAGCTCATTGTTTTGGTTTTTCGACACACACTCTTAGGCCCCATCTACACTACTCCATTTTAGTTTAGAAACAGAGAATTAAAACGAATACAATCACTGTCCATACCAGCGTTTTAGCTGTGTGTCAGAGTTGATCTCTGTCTACATTAAAACAACTGAACCGCACATCTATTGGCCGTTCAGGTACATCCTTGTCTTATAGCAGACTCAGACCATTATACTGGTCACCTTAGCCATCATCGCAACAATTGCCCCCCCTGAGATTTGGCAGTAGCCGCCACTGCCCTTTGCAGTGTTTATCTAGAGGGTTATTGTGGGTCTGAATACAGTCTGAAGTAAGAAAATATTTGCTTGTACTCATTACTATTGATAAGATAAAAATAGGGGTTTTTTTGGACTCTTTCTGCTCCATATTGGTCAAAAATGACTTAATGTAGTTTTAAATAGAAGCTACAGTCCATCTACAATCTAGCCACCATTATCATCATTCAATGAAAAAGTTTTGAGTGTATTTATGCATTTGTGCGTGTGTGTGTTCAGTGTACCATGAGACTGGTCCTCCATGTGCCCCAGAGTTTCAATCTGCTCCACCAGATCATTTGAGTTCCACTGACTCATGCCCAGAAGAATGGCACTCTTCCCTTCCATAACATCTGCTGGGACACACAGACAAGTACACACATATAGAAAGAGGAGTAAGACACTGCATCAAAGACAAGATCCCATTTCTCTTTCTGCATATTAATAATATGGCAACGCATTGTTGTTGAAGCTCAAACTTATCAAAGCTAAATATTACACACCCTACATACCAAGGGTTCACCTATGTTGGTGTTTTGACTTATTTTTGCCAGATTAGGCTTCTTCACAGGTGGTTGATTTCTTCCTCACTCTCATGTTAGTTTTGTGGCGGCTGTGGGGCAGATATAGTTAAGTTACACCTTTATCAGAGGGTGCACCGTAACACCCGACAAGCACAGTTTTGATTTGTGCCAATTGGGCTTAAACATCCTGGCTAGACATTCAGACATGTGCAAGTAAACAAAACAACAAAATTCCACTTGACTCATATACTCATATCTTTCATGTGGCTGAACACAAATGGAATAGCTATTTTGGTGTCTTTGGTGTCCAGTACAAGGGCAAAATTAAAATTTGGGCTGAATGATGTTTACACAGATTAAATACACCCTGAAGACAATGATGTGACATGTTTATTCAGCTGACCTACTAAATATTTATTTGTGGCTATCCTGCACAAAAAGACGTATTATACTTTCAGCTACACTACAGGCCACTGTTTGATTATTAGCTGGGAGTTTCCTTGTACATTCACTGTTTCTTGCAAAACACAGTATGCAATATGATGAAACCTGCAGTGAAATGTCCATGTTTACATCAGCTAACAGTCTTCTTATTCCCTGCCCTTTGGTAAGTATATTGATACATGTATTGGCACTTTAACATTAGTGGATATTGTGAAACTGTCAGTAGGACGGTGTGTCCTCATACATAGGATAGCAGAGCATGAGATACAAACAAAACAAGGACTTGCTCATCAAAACATTGCTTTGTAGTGCCGCCAGTGGTCAAAAACTTCACAGGATATCTTAAAAATAAAACTATGATTTATTAGAACATCAGTTTTATTTTCATAGCTCTGGCCATAATTTCTATAATTGCTAATATCGCTGAACATGGTGACAAAGAAATAGGTTTTTCAGGGCAAAAAACATGCACAGTCTAACAGGCTGTAAACAAACCCCTCAGATTAGTCATACTTATCTGGAATTGAAAGTGAATGGTAAAATCACTGCCCAAAGCGTCTACCACAGTTTACAGCCCTACTTCCTCATTCAAATTCGGACTACTGTACTGTCAAGGATCTGGTTTGGATATGTTCTATGTGTCTAGTTGTCTGTCTCCAGTGCTCCTTGCCTTGTGTTACTTCCTGTCTTTGATTGTTGCACCTGTCTCGTTTCCCTGATTGTGATCACCTGTGTCTCATTATCCTCATCCTGTGGTTATATATACAGTATGGTGGTCAGTCTGTTATTCGTCGCTGGTTCATTTTTGTTATTCATGTCTCTTGTGTCTCTGCTCTATGGATATTGGCTTTCCCTGCTTTCTTGTTTCTGTCCTCCAGATTGTTCCCTGTGTTTTTCCACTGTATGTTAAGACTTGAGTACCATGAAGCAGGATTTGGGCTTAGCGAGGTAACTCGGGTGTTAACCCTGGGTTTTCAGTATCACAACAGTGCTTCACTTCTTCCTGGGGTAGATTGCCATGGTAACTTATGTTGAACGGCTCACCTGCTCCAGAGCTGGTTATGTTCCAGATAAGAGATAAACTCTATAAAACACTGCCTACTAACCCTGATTGGTTTTATCTTTGAAAATGACATCACTATCATTAAGCGATGTCACACTGATTCATAGGCTGATTTTATGTTTTTCATGGTGATGCAGAGAAACTTTTGTATAGCAATATCATCCTACCGAGACAGATTGAAGTAGGCTACTAAAGCCTTGTGAGCTACTGCTTGTTGTAAGCTTACTTAACACTTTGAAATGCGTTATATATTTTTTTTATTTCCCCCCAAGTCCGTTTCACAGTCTGTTGCAGCCGTTAAAATAAATGGGTTTCATACATGTGTGGCTGAATATTATGAGCATGTAGTTTGGTAGGCCTATTGAAATTAAGTTCCATATGAATGTGTTTATTTAAGTTAGTAATGTAAATGCTCTGTATTTGTGTAGCGCGTTTCTAGTCTTTTTGACCACTCAAAGCACTTTTACACTACATCTGCATTCACCATTCACACACATTCAAACAGAAACTAACAGTCATTCACTGGTGGAACAACCAGGTCCAGTATCTTGCCCAAGGACTCATCGACATGCAGCTTGGAGGAGCCGGGGTTTGAACCGCCAACATTCCGATTAACGGAACTATTTGAGCACATTTATGGCATTAATGGATTTTTTGTTTCATTGCTTTATTAAAGCAATAATTAGACCAATAATTGGAACTCTTCAGTGTGTTAAATAAATTAATTAGATTTTTGAAGTGATAGTAAGTTCTTAAAAGGGAATTGGAATGACCACTTGCCTGAGACCCTCATAGACTGCCAAGCTGAAAGAATAAGGCTAAATTTTCATACATGCTATAAGAACACAAATAAAGGCATTCATATTATAGGCTATGCCTTTTGATTTAGGCATTCATACTGTCTGCAATATTTTGTTAGGGTTAGTGAAGCCAGAAAACGAAAAGACATCCTGTTGAAATTGCTTCGTGGTACAGGCCCCAGTTTTCATGGACTACTTGCGTTTTAAATTTTGAATCACTGTGTGTTTGGATTGCCACTTTTGTGTCTGTATTCGGGCCAAAACCCCCTGTGTATTCGTGTAGCTGGTAAGCTACATGTAACACATACTTGACATACAACAACGACAACAGTTTTACTGTGTAATTACATTTTGGTTGCTCTCCGTTTTACTTTATCTCCAAATGAAGTGGTAGATAATCTCTTAACCTATTTTTAGCAAGAGTTTTCCTTTAAGCATGTTTTCCTAGCCTTCCTATACACCTACACAGCCAAATAGAGTATCGCAATTATTACATAAGAGTTTGTTTCTCTTGTAGTTCCCAGCAGAGCTTCACCTAAATTAAGCTTGAGCAGAGGTTTAAACTGCCAGAAAACTGAAAGCATAAGTATTGGCATGCAGACCCTTTAAAACATGGAAACAACACATTGTCATGATAAATGACAAGCTCTGTTATAGGGGAGAATATCTGGAGTCAACCGAACAGACAATCCAGGTGGGCTGTGTGGTTCAGCATGACCAAAATGGTTGTCTACACGTCACACAGAGTCATCCAAGACAGTCTGTGACAGGATGAGTCATGCAGGAAGAAAACCCACAACCTGACAGACTTCTCTCCTCTCTCTCACACATTCTTGCCTGGCAGCTCTGAAAGACTCTGACGCGGGTCTACACGGCCTGTCCGTTTGGATAACACAGCGGCCAGTCTGCTGGTCACAGTTTGTCTTTCGCTATCTGCTTTGACTCTCTCTCTCTCCCCCTCCCCTCTGGTCAGACAATACTGAGTTAAATGTAATGATGCAGGGACATAACACACACACTTGCAGATTCAAACATACACGGACAAGCTCAAAAGCAAGAAAATGGAGAGGAGCAAGAAAGAGACTCATAGAGATACATACTGGATCTGAACAAAGCGTTGCAGCATGTAAGCAAGCCTGTGCTTGGACAGGAGGAGAATGCAAAACAGGCTTTACACCAAACCCTGAAAATGCAGGTTACTGAATCATCTCCTGCAGGGAGAGCTGAACAGAGATCCTCGCAGCCAAATCAGACGCTCCTCTGAGAAGCAAAATATATTTGAGCTCAGTAAAAGAAATACCTACTCTAAAAACTGCAATCCACAGAAATCAGGCACAGCAGAAACAAATTAAATGCACAAATAATCAAGAGAATAAAGCCAAAACATTGAAACTACCACATCTCCTGTTTTTGGAATATAATGGAGAACAGCAAAATCTGATTTAAACAACATGCAGAAAGAGAAATAGATGTGTGAGATTTGCCTGCAGCCAACATCCCAGAGGGAGAGAAAAGAGATTTAGAAACATCCTTCAACCTGTCAGTTCACAGTGAGTGAGTGGAAGAGGGAGGAATAGATGCCGGTTGTTAAACGATAAGGAAACAACCTCAATTGACTGCTACCACTGCAATTTGTCTCATCAATTTCTTGATTTCATCATCATGCATTAGTTGCAGCAGTGGAATTATCAAAAGAATATTTTTGGCTTAATTTTAGGCCTTTTCAACTTCCAGTGATGCTCTATGAAAATGAGGTTGCTTAGGGGATAATCCCATAAAATGGCATAAACAGGATGAGTCTGCCAGGTAAGTAGGCTACCAAAGATGGATGGCATTGAAGCATAGCTTAGCAGCAGACAATATCTGTAATCGGATTTACAATAGTGAGAAAAAATATATCAAAGACATGTAGTCATGATTTAATTCTTAAACAGTATTCACACTCAGCCCATTATCATCCCAGGGCATCAAATAAAGACTTTGACAAAACTTTGAAGATTGGTATAAAGCGGTAAAACGTTGTTTTTTTTTGCATAATGTTACATACGTGAGTTATGTTACATAATGTACTTATTTCAACCTAAACAATGATCTATACCTGAACTTAACTATCAAAACCATGATCTTTTCCTAAACCTAACTATGTACTTTGTACTATGTACTAACCAAACTGCGACCATTTCAAAACATTAACCACATCTTAAAAGGGCGTTTCATATGGATGCTGAAGGGTACCTTGTGCGTCACATACCAACACTTTGTCAAAGTGTCTGTATTTAATGCCCTGGGATGAGAACATGTTGTCAAACTAATGGTCAATGCAGAATGGCTCTATGGATCTTCAGTCCACCACTTCAGACTGAATATCAACTATTGGATGGATTTCCATGACATTTTGTGCAGATATTCATGGTCCCCAGAGGATGAAGCCTTCTCACTTTTCTAGGGCCACCATTAGGTTTATGGAGGACCAAAACTAAATAAAATAAAAACATTACTTAAAAAAATCCTCTATAAATAAATTAATATACCAATAAATACAACCAAAACACATTCATCCAAAATCTCACAGAGCAATATTTGATTTTTTTCAGTGTCCCTCTGCAAGCCACATCACTCTATGACCTATATCATTTCCCATATATATGCTGTTTACCTTGTATTAATACATTTTTTATTTCATCATTATTTTTATAGTGTTTTTTATATACTTGTAATGTCTTTCTTTTCCTAAATTCCCATCTGTATTTAAACGTATTACCCCTAGAAGGTATATCTCTTCATTTCTGCTCTCACAAATAAGCTTATTGTATATTCTGTCAACAGCAGCATTCTGTGCAGCAGATTACATGAAACAGGTGTTGTGTAGCAACAATTTCATTCAAATCAAACACAGCAGCAGCTGATTTCACTGATCAACACACCTTCAAGCTGAGAGAAAGAAGTAATCAGTGAAATCGCCACCTGCAGGGACTGGTTTGGAATGAAAATGTCTGTTTCAATGGTACTTGCTTCCAATCCGCAGATGTTTAGTCCTAGCAAGAGATCTTTTTTTTGTGCTATCATTCATCTTTCTGGTTTGATTTCCCAATAAAATGTTACATAAATCAATTCCTGTTTGAACCTAGATTTTGGAATTTACCACCAAAATGTGAAAGGAGCAATATTCTTGCTGGTTAAAAAAAACTCTTGCCTAAGAAATCCAAGAAATTTAATCAACTGTTCTTGGGTCCGAAGCATGAAAACATTTCCTCTCTTCAGAATGAAGTGAAGACACAGGAAGGTTAGGTGAATATACTTTATGATGAATGTATCAATGCGACAAAAAATATAAGAGAACTAGATAGGATTCATCTTTCATTTACTCTTCCTCAGATGTGTATGTCACATAGATGTTAGATTAAGGTGAGTGAAGGCAGGTGAGGCCATGGAGTGGATTACTTTACAGATGCTGATGAACACACTGTCATTCTTTCACCAACAGCTCACAAAATCAATAGAGATATGTGTAAGTGTGTCTTTGTGCTCTTGCAATTCTATCTCTGCGAGGCCCAGCATAAGTTTTAAAAAGCAATTACATTTTCGGAAGTAAGTTTAAATCATTCCTGTTTGCAGACACATAAGGATGACTGGGAAGATGGAATCTAAAAGAACCTTCACTATCAACTCTTATCTGCTGCTTCCACATCCCTTGTGACTTTTTTTGTGTTGGAAACAGGAACGTGCACACATAGACATCAAAATGGCCTCAAACACCTGCACTTTTTCTTCCTCAAGAGAAAGTGTCCTTTTTTCTGGGGTGCTTTTTTAAATAAATGAATATACATATTCCTGTTTGCGCACAGCTTTCCTGTCAGCGAAATATATTTATTTAATAAAAAGTTTAAATATCAGGAGATGAGACATTGTCAAGTTCCGATGCCCCTCTCTGTCTCCCTCTCGCTCGCTCCGTATAGCAACACAGTACACAGCCAGACAGACAGCAGCCCCTCTCAGTTGTGTTTTTCTTGGCTTGTGTTGAGGTGAGTGCTGAAGATGAGACTAGGCTACCAGTGCCTCCAGTTTACCAGCTAATTAGCCAATAGAAAAAAGGGAAATATATGTCTTGCTCATATGCATGATTCATGAGCTAGGCTACTAGCTAATGTAAGAAGTTAGCTTAAGTTTTGCTAAAGCAACATTTCATAGCCTTACAGTCTAATGTACTGAACTTACAGTTATTTTTACAACTGCTAACATCTGTTTGTCCTGTCATCTACTTCGCCTACAACAGCGGCTCAAAATCAATATTGAAACAGCTGATAAGCATTTCTGAATAAAAATATCATTGAAACATTGAGAAAAAGCTAATTTATTGTAATTTGGGTAAAATAGATCAATAGACATATACAGGTGTTGAATTTCTTTAAATTACATACACAATGCAGTAAAAAGGGAACTTTCTGGAGTTGACTTCATCCAATGTAGATACATAACAACACAGAAGAGGAGAGAAAGAATGATCTCCAAAAAAGGCAGAAGAATAGTTGGACCAGGGAGAGGAAGAGGGCCAGAGAGAGGAGTAGATGAACAAAGGTAAGTGTTTCTATCCAGTTGCATAGAGAGATGACATTAGATGTATTGTGGATAAGAACATGTGGCTGAGAATATTTCTTAAGGGGCTTTGTTGATGTAACAAGGAAAGAGTAGTTTAGCTGACCCCATAATTCTTCAACAGTGGCAAAATGCTGAAGATCATATGGATATGGAACTGAAACATGAAAAGTAAAGTAGTTTCAGCAATGTTAGTATTTAGAAAGTTGCTCTAGTATTAGTGTTTTGTTAGAATGATTTGATTTTGAGTCAGATTTGATGTCTTTTGATAGTTTGTGTATGTAGAGAATGTTTCTTTGTATTTTAAAATGTGGAGTATTTGTTTAAAGAACAAAATGTGGTCTATTTGGTTAATTGTGTGAGGTACGTGTGTTGCAGTGTTAATTATCTTAAATTTATATAAATGCTTGTTAGCAATTGAAAAAAACTGTAATAGAGACACTATAGGTAGATACAGGAAAATTTGTTTCTAATAATGTAATCATGTTTGCCACATTGATATGCATATTAGGAGTTAACTAAGTTAAAATGCACTAATTTAAATATAAACTAAAGCAAAAAATAACTAAAGCATATCATCACAGAACTTCCCCAGTTAATGACTTAGATTAAGAGTCTTTTCCCCTGAAACGTTATGCAGATTAGCATGTTTTGGTTCATTTTGAAGAAATCTACAGAAGGGTAGCCTAGTATGCTTAAAACGTATTTTGAAAGTTTTCTTGATTAGATTGAAAGAAGACATGGATGCAAAAAAGACCAAAATCTCAAAATTGACTACTACATGAATAAAGTGTCCTGCCTTAAACAGTAACTTTATATTTCTGATTGTAGGCTCCTCATCTAATAACTCCATTCTATTAGTTTGTTGCATGCTATGTCCATGAAATTAAGTCCATGTGACCATCAGTTATTGTGTGTGTGTGTGTGTGTGTGTGTGTGTGTGTGTGTGTG
>JAPMOB010244762.1:0-22520 GCA_029875015.1 Lepomis gibbosus | reverse complement strand
TCCTTGCTTTAGAGCTGTCATGTTAAAGGAACGTCAATTATTGTGACACGTGCCACCGCTGCATGATCTGTCCATTGTTTTGTTACAGCCACCCGCTATGATCTCTGTCATATAAGTGGATCAACTGTCGGCACCAGTACATAAAGGCTACAGATATCTTCACAATCCAGAACCATGTCTGTCAACTGAATGACATAGCCAATAGCTACATCTCAAGACTGCAATAAGCATTATATATGTCGAAAGCGACAGCAGTCACAGATCATACACTACATAGAAATTCAGAGACCCACTCCCAGGCTCTTTTTGGCTGTGCGCCCCAAAAGCCTGATTAGGGTGAATGTTTTATTATGACTTTAAGAAATAATAGGCTCAACTGTAGCCTACAGCCTCATTTGCAAATTGAATGACTATTATTACTATGTGACAACATGAACAGCAAGTATTAAATAGCGCTGAATGCAGGGGACACTCTTGTTGATTAATAGTCTAATAATTTGATGTTAGCGGCTGTTTGTAGCCGTCATGTCATGATTATAGCAGTTTAATTGGTGTGATGCACGGATCGGCTCTGACATGATCTGAACCAGCAGATACACGCATAAATCATCGAGACCTGCACCTGCATGGACATTTCTCTCCAGCTCTACTGGTCCCTCTACCTTTCCAGGTGATTTCTTTATTGTGTGTTGTATTTATGTATGAGCTTTTCTTTGATAATTTACTTTAATAATCAGAGAGGCTGCTGTCAGTAATTTTAAACATGTCCATGAGTGCAGTAACATAACAGCAAATATCGTGGGACATTTAAGCAGTAAAAATAAAAGCTCAGGAATGATCAAGAGGACGGCTGTTTTACGCCAATTAATTTCAATGTATGAACCCGGACTGTGTGTGAGACCTTTTAGACATGTGGAAGAACACAGAACATCAATTAACCGATCCTGACCGATCCTGACAGCAATTTGGGAGAAAATCAGTGAAGTTACACTCTTGTGCGTATATGTTCTCTCTTTATGGACAGAAGCTTCACCCGATTTCACCCACACACTATTAATGATATTGTTAATTTTTAAGACCCGGGCCACCCAGCCGCGCATCACCAGCCTATATTCAACGATGCTAAGTTGCATTAAATAACGAATACAACTTATGAATTCAAAAGGAGCACTGTAGAGTCCGGCTCCCACTATAGTTTGAATTTTCCAGCTGTGTTACGCCTCTTTTATACGTCACGGTTGCTCCTGCGGCAAGCCTCCTTGCTTCTCAAGATGCATTTTATGAATTGAAATGTCCTTCATGATGGCACACTGAGGTCGATCTCCGGGTCACAAGCAGAATGACATGTGAAAAGAGACGGGAGGTACAAAATAGAGAATTGAGTAGTGATGTGAATGAGAATAACTAATGAGCATTTTCCCTACATAATTATCGCAAATGTGACCTTCAGAACTATAAAAAAAAATGTAATTTCGAACGCTCATAAAGCCTCAGCCGTGTGTGATGTTATGAGTCATCAAAGACATAAATGTGACATTCAAATATGTGTGATCAGCCCATCTGTGCCATGCAGCTGTGAACACCACTGGAACACTTTCACAGTTTCAATGTTCATGCAATGTCACAACACAGTCCCAGTCACAGTCTCCATTAGAGAGCAAGTTGCCTTGGCAGCAAAAAAGCATTTACTGCGCACCTGTGCGCAGACAGTGCCACCTCTCGCAGCGCTCCAGAGGAATTTATTCCAGCTCTCGGTCATCCGGCCGGTCATTCGGTCCAGCTCCACTGCTGCACCTCGCAGGCTTTACCTCGCTCTGGCCTCTTCACCAACACTCTGTTGGGCTGTGCACATATGGTGCTTTGCAACAAACACACACACTGAACTCATTTCTAACTTTCATAATCCCCAATCAACCGAACACTCTCTCCTCCTTATTCACATGCCCTACTGGATGGACTTTAAGTCTTATTCAAGTTTACCAATTACTTTGATATTGCGCAACTGAGTCTCCCCGCTGCCGTTAATAAACACATTGACAGTATATTCATGTTCAAATGTGTGCTGCACATAGACGGAACTGAAATGAAAGGTTTCGGCATCCAGATGACTTCCTACTTGTGCAAAGGGACATGATCATCCCAAACATTTGCACAGCTTACTGCCACATTCTTAGCTATGATGTTGGGATAGTTTTATTTGTTGAAGTTTGACGGGACCAGTTCTAACCAGGTTATGATGCTGAAATATGTCACATGACAACGGGATTATTCAAGTTGCCTGCTGCAGTGCCACCTGTAACTTGACATCATTTTTGATTATGGGTGTTGACATGAGGAGCTCCAAACCTAAAATAAATATATGTTTAAAATGCATCTATCTCTATCTACTTGGGACTAAAATCATGTGAAGGTGTACTTTATTTACTAGTGTCTGAATCATCTCTAAAACATCTGCCTTAATATTACACACATTTAGTGAGTCTGCTCAAGGATGGAGAGGTCGACCATGAGCCAGTTTTGAACGACTTTTTTGAATAGTGGGACCGCCACTTCTTGAAGATAAATGTTCTTAAAACTAAAAACATGGCCATAGACTTCAGGAAAACTCCCCACTCAACCTCTCCAATAACAATCAAGAGACTTCATTTTCTACGCACTCTGAATAACTTTAGTGTGGACAAAGCTTTGATAACTTTATTTTATTAATATTTTATCTAATCAATTTTAACTTTTTGTTTCATAGCTTAGTATGGGAATCTTACAGTGCAAAGCAAAAATAAACTGTCTGACATTGTTAAGGCAGTCAGTATAATAATTGGCACTCAACAGCATTCCTTGGAAGACATCTATAAAAGACAAGTTAAATGTAAGGCTCGGACAATCACAGCCAGCTCTGACCGCTCTGAATTTGTTCTTCTCCTTTCTGGGCGAAGATACAGATTGCCCAAAATAAAAACTCACAGATACAGTGTTGTGGCTACCGTTTCAACTTTTTAAATGTACTTTAGACGAACAAATAGATGTTGTATATGCCAACAGCTGCTCTTATCTTTGTTTATGTCTCATATATCTTTGTTTTAACCTTATTCCAAATCAAATTTCCCCTGATGGGACAATGAAGATTGAATTGAATTGATTAAAACCATGAAATGACTCACTGATTGATAAGCCCTGGATTCACCTGTTTAAAGGCTCCCTGTTGCTTACATTCAGTGTTTCTAACCAAAACATACTCTGTATATCCTTGATGTCTAAGATGTTGAATGCATTTCCTTCCACATAAAAATGATTTCTAACTCATTGAAACATGTATTGTTAACATCCATGCATCCTAGCTGTCATCTTCTTTCACCTCTTTTGCTGGTGCATTGCCCCCAGCTGTGGAATCAACAGAATGGTGGTGAAACTAAGGAACAACAAAATACGTAGTTTGTCCATACCTTCTAGAACTATAGATAAAAGAGTTTTCTGATCTGACGCCACTATCAGAAGGAGGACATGCCTTGTTAGAGCCTTCCAAAATCTGTACAAATCACTGTTACACTGACAACGCTTTGGTTAAGGTTTGGTTAGAATTAGAGGAACACGGTGGTTTGCATTACAATAGGTACCTTGTTAAGGCAAGGAGAGCTTCCTCATCATAATTAACACATGGTTAAGGTTATGGAACAATCACGGTCATGCATTGGAAAAAACTAATCAAGGCTGATGTTTTTGTTGACCTATTCATGCACCTTTCACCTACAGTACATGGACTTTGTTGCTGTATAACAATGTCACCTGACTTCCTCACTTTCAAATGATAGACATGACAGACCTCTGAGAAAGATGCCAGTTTTATTTACCATCACACTTCTGCACAACTGAATGCGTAGGCCTAGCTAGCGACTTCTTGTTTCACCTGTGCGTCTTCTTATTTTTTATGTTTGATGGCTTGAATACACTACATATTTGCATTACCGGCGTCTATAGTAGGAAGTGATTTGTGTATCAGGTCACTCACACGCTCATGATTGTTTTAATCGAGCACAATATATAACAAAAAAGTCAAAGCCAGTCCCATTCCTCAAAACATTGCTTTCTAGTGTCAGTAATCATCAGCTTCACTTCACTTTACATTGCACTTTTAAGGTCAAGATTTTACAATTTATGTCTCCCTAATTTAGAAAATCAACATCCGAGGTGTGTGAAAGAGTGCATTCAAACCCTTCTCCAGTTTTAAATTCTGAAATCATACACAATACAGAATAAGAGAGATTCTCTGATCTTTGACATGCCACCCTTCAAAGATAACAGCTTCTCCTGCAGAGTAATGTGAATACAGTGCTTTCAGAAATCTTGATTTTAATGTATCAACAGCTACATCATTGCTCAATTAAAAAAATGCAACATAGCTTCCAGCCCTAATCAGGTGTTACAAATGCCTAAGAGACAATATAAACCAAATTGTGTAATGTTAAAACCATTCAGGTTAGAAATCATTTTAATAACTATTCACATTTTCATTTTTGCCTCCACTTGTCAACATAAACATATTTGCAGCAGAGATTTCCTCCTCTGCTTATTGTATGCATTTATCTGTAGAAATCTTCTGCAAACACAGGTTATAAATAATCTGTATGTCAAGATACATTGTCAAGCTGTAATGCATATTGCCTAGTCATGTGCTAAATACCAATTCCTCACACGCACTTGTATTTAGAGCCAAGGATTACCCATCTTCAATTAATCCTGGCCTTGCACCCCTATCCACATTCTGTCACTTTGTATTATTCACTCTGAGCTCATCTCCTACTTTAACTAACTCTCAGCTCAGAAGCTAAACAAATTAACTCACATGCTGCAATTGAATGAGCTTGGATTCATATTTAGAATTAAACTGAAATCAATTCAACGTCTCTTATTTACTGATTCCAAGTATGCAGTCAAGAAAGGAGAAACGTTAAACATCTCAGAAGTTAAAGCAACTTTGTGTTGTAATTTTATCTTAAAATAACAGTGAAACAATTCGGATGGTACACTGACTTATAATAAGGCAAATGGCTTGTCTGTCGTTGCCAGTTCTACTACTGCACCGTGTAACGTTGGATTCCCAGGCAGGAAATCTATCACAACAGCGTACTGCTTTACAGAACCACGTCACAGCAACATGACCCAGCAAGCTAGTTTGATATTCTTAGTATGGATATCATGGCAGGGGCTGCGAAGAGACTGAAGACGACGTTGTACTGAGGAAGCAAGTAAGAGAAAAAGAAAGAAAGACCAAGCAAGAAACAGGACAAGAGTACATATCAGACAGGCTTTCAGGTCTAGTCGTTGGCGTGAGCTACAGAGCTGAAAGGATGCAGGACAGATGACGAGTTGACCTTCTTGGTTTTGGACTAGTAAGTAAAAACTCATTAGCTGGCTTGCTATGTCATGTGTTGTTGTGCTTCCTTGATGTTTGGCTGTGTTAGCAAAGCTGTCAAATCAAGCTAAATCAGCCAGAGGTTTTACAGAGACTACTACAGTCTACTTGCATCGATTGATGTTTAGCTTTGCCACCCAAGTTTCAAGCAACATAATGCTGCTGCTGGTGGAGAGCGGTGCCGGTGTTGTGCTATGGACATAATGTCAGCTAATGGCTGAGGAGAGGAGAGCATAGAGGACAAAACAAATCTTACATAATGTTCATTAATGGGCTCAGATGCCAATAATAACATTAAGATGCAAGCCTTATAAAAAGGTTGTGCTTTAGTTTAGGTTCTGTTAAGATCAAGCATTTCTTTCCGAATAGATTGATAGGCAGAACAGAGTCTAGGTGTGAATCTCTTCTCTCACACACATCATAAATTAAGGTGCAGGCCTATTAAAGCGACTCCTCTGTGAAAGGTGGGATTCTGAGGCTGTACAAACAAACTGACAGATTGATTAATTGGACAAAAGCTGTGATACTGTCCAGCGGCATTGTTTAATTCATTTTGAACTATTTGAGGAGCTGAAAATGTCTCCTTCTTGTTAAGATGTGGCTAACAGGGAGTCCGGGTCCAACTTTAAAACGTCATGCAAGAGTACGTAATGAGACCAAGAGCTGACATTATGTCACAGCTGCTCCACAGCATGACGCACAGAAAAATAACACTGTGCAGTTTCGTTGAGTGATGCTGTTCTTTAAAAAAGAAGACTTTTTCGTGCAACTCTTGTGGATGAAAACTGGGACAGCACAGCAAAATTCTATTTATCAATTCAGTCAATTCAGTTGTTTCCATGTCTTAAACCTTTTTATCTTAGTGTGTCTATGATGCGGCAAGAAGTACAGAAAAGAGAACAGCTCATTACATCTCCACTTTGCTTTATGTAAATCCATCAAAAAAAAGAGACCAATGTATTATGTGAATATCAAGCGTGCTGTGACTTAGCAAAGCAGAAATCCTCTTGTGTCTCAATGATCAAGGCATTTCAGTAATATGTGCTGAATGCTCACCAATTTTAATGAATGCCGACATAACCAATTGGATACAGCTGTCCTGAAATTAATTTTTTCATCTACCCTTAAAGCAGAGACATTGCGTAAAAAGGCGTTACTCTCTTCCTCTCTGATTAACACTCTCAAACACATAATAAAAAGCTAAGAAACACATTTCAGTTTATTGCAAATTTTATCTTCTTCCAAGCCAGGATGAGCTGAGGCTGGTTATGCATTTAGGTACATTGAAGGAGGATTTAGCATGTTGAATGTACCAATGTTGAGAGTAAAGGTATTAAATTGTAATGAATAATATTAATTTGAAGTGCTGCTGCCAACCAAGTGGATTCATCGATTCTACATTCATGTTCCTAAAACTGTGTTTCACCATGACTGATTAAGGCCTATTTTTGAAAACAATAATCTGTGTTAAATCATCCAAACAATCAAATCAAACAAACAGGTATCAAGCAGAGGTCTGTGTGCATTCCCCTTTTTTCATGCCACCTCAAGACACAATTTAAAGGTTCAGTGTGTAAGCTTTAGTGGCATCTAGTGGTGAGGGTTGCGAATTGCAACCAGCAGCTCACAGTGCATTCACATCCTCATCAGATGGGCCATTTTCCCGAGTTGTGAAGTTGTTTTTCCGACTTCAGCGTGTGTTCATGTGCTCTTAAGTCTGAAGGTGTAATCAACATGGACTCTACTACAAAGATGCGTTGGATTGGCATTGTTTGAGCATATCAACAATACACAGACATCTAGTTCACTCTACTTAACCATATTACAAATTACATGTTTACAAAATACACTACATGACTTTGCATTAATCATAGTTTTGGATACTTCTTTTTGTCTCATGTACACTTTTTTTCTTTTTTCACAATAAAGATTTAAGCAGGAAATTATTATTCTGATTAATCTGACATATGAAGCACCATCAGTCACTGCTCACCAGTCCCTTTGCAAGTGCGCAGTTGAAGTTATGGTGGCCGACACACACTGTCTGCTCTTGTGCTAAAATAATACATGTGGGCCTCCATCTGTCCAAATTTCACTTCATTTCTTACTTCTTATAAACTGGAATGGAATTATATTGAATTTCTGTCAATAGATCCTCTTAAATATTACACCGAACCTTTAAGAGTAGGGNTCCTAAAATGACCCAAAGTCGATGAGGTTGTAATGCTCATTACACACCAGAAAACAAAATGTTAAATTTGATTATCCTCAGATTATTTCCATTGTTATTGGGAAAATATCCAATTTGGCCTGCAGGTGGCACCAGAGGAAAAGTACATGTTAATACCTAAAGCAGTGGTTGGCAATTGGCGGCCCGCGGGCCAGGACCAGCCCACCAGCAATAATATCTAGTCCGCGGCCAGATTGCATTGATAGCAGAAAAATAAAAAGTAAATAAATTGATAATGGCTGGTGCTGAAATAGATCTCAGTCATGACAGCTACAGTTACTCAAACAATCACTTCCTCTTAAGTGATTGTGCCTCTAAAATAAAAGCACAAGAACTTCTTTTGCACCAAAGCTTTATGTCTAGTTTCTTAAGAGCTTTTACTTTGAAGAGTTCGGAAGGACATTCAAAAGAGTCTTGGGCTTACTTGACAGACCTCTGAAAAAGTCATCAGTAAATGTGTCATTGGATTCCATATGTTTATGAATGCAGATCAAACCCTGGAACGCACACACACTGCAGCACATGCTTTATTGTGAGGGAGGAAAAAAAAATCCACAGTAATGTTTTTGATTTAAACTTACTGTGGATTTTTTTCTTACAAACTTCCTAACTGGACTCCCGCACAGTACCAAGAGAGCCAAACGTGCACATGATTTTAAATAACTTGACTTTGTTCTGGCCTTCCATATAATGGCTTGAAAAAAAATTTGCCCCCTGACCTAAAGTAATAAAGACTTAAAATGTTAGTATGCTTTGTTATCCCATTAAATGGACATTCAATCTTGGAAAACAGTGAGACCACTGCGTTGCAAAAAAACATACAAATAAATCAAATTTGTGCGAGTGGATATGTTCCTGTTGATTTGCTGTAGTTCTGATAAAATGTTTGAGGTCCGTGTTTGGTGTCTGAAAAGCCAAAAACCTCTTGCCAGTGCCTGAAGCAGCACACCCCTGCCCCTTTTGGTATTTTTATCAAAGCGCTGTTTTCAGTCTGAGCTCTACCGGGATACTTCTAAAGAGACTATGAATCTATATATCTATCTCTATATCACCAATCATTACAATAGCTGTTGAGAAATTTCAGTTTGGATCAAAGACCAACTGACACAGAAATTAAAGAAAAAGCAGACATTGTCATCCATTGAGGCATGCGGCTTGTAGAGCTTAAAAAAAAATACAGTCATTAGTTTAACATATTTCCATATTCCATAAGCCCCATATTTCAGACACGTTGAGTTTATGGTGATTCAGCAACAGCTTGGCTGCATATATTTGGAAGGATTTTAGGTGTAAGCCTCAGGGAATAAAATACAATACCAAGACCAAATATGCCTACCACAAAGAATATGGTAGTGCATCCAACAATTAGTAAAAATAACAGGATATTTAACTCAAGTTTAGTGTAATGATGCAAGGAAAGAAACTGAAATGCAGTGTTTCGTGTCGTAATAAACTATCAAAATTGACTACCATAGCCAGCAATATTTCACACTACACACTAATTAAGTTGTGAATTTTAGTGTAGAAATATTAAATGATATTTTTAGCTAACTGAAGCACATTGTTACTCTTAACAGAAATTGAGACCTCTGAGACGGATAATACTGAGCACACATTTGGAGAAAATTTCATTATTCTGTTCCATCTCATCTCCAGTATTGGTGGATCACAGTGGTCACAGCAGACTGTCACGGAGACCTTGCCTCCAAGGTACAGTTAACATTTACAATAGTATTTTTCTTGGGCCACTGTGGCCTTCAGGAAGGAACACGGAACGTTTCTGGACAAAAGGACATGAGACTATATTGTCTGCTTCCGGGTAGTTCATTTTTGTGAAAAATATATATTTTTTATTTTTTTGTAATTGTTACTGCTGTACTAGGAATAGCATAATTTACCACAGTACTGTCATTCATTTCGAAATGTCATAGCCAATTGACAGACTCTTGGGCTCTTTGTAATATTGAGCAGGGAGCAGGAATCAATGCAGGCCAAATGTATCTTTATCTGAACATAATTGGTCATCTGTGTGTGTCAGGAAAGAAGACAAGAGAGAAATAAAAGAAGACACAGAAAGGAAAATGATTGTGGAGTCACTTCTCTCACGCAGAAACATTTTTATAAAAAAAGGTCATTTGGACCACTGCTGGATGAATAACAAAGGAAATATTTCAGTGATTATTTTGCCTTCAGTAACATAAACAAACATAATACTACACTAATAAATTAGAGAGCTGTGCTGTGTGAATGTTCAGATCAGCTGCATCAGGTGGGCGAGTTCCTGACAACAAGAAATAAAAAAAAATTTATCTGAAAACCATCATGTAAGAAATAATTTCCCAACACAGGGTCCACTCACTTGCTTTTTCTGAAACCTAACTGTATTACACTTTTATTTTTATCATTTATTTTCAGATATCAGTGTCCTTGCCTGATTTGCTAGGAACCTGTGAGTAGGCCAAATGTTATACTATGTGATCACTGTCAGATACATTTGTCTCTGTAACCCTCAGATAAAATACAAGACATTGTTTTGATTACTGGATATTTTTATCTAATCTGGGATCTAAAGTAAGGTAAAAACCTGTGGAAAAAGTGCATACAACTGGTGAGTAAGGGTTGCAGCTAAAATAGTAAATCGCTCTTACATAGCACTTTTCTACCTCAACAGAGCACAAAGCACTTTGCCATTTGCCACTCTCATTCCCCCATCTACAAACCAATGGCGGCAGAGCTACCATGCAAGGCACTGGAGTTGACCATTGGAAGGAATTTGGGTTCACTGTCTTGCTCAGGAACACCTTGACATGTGGACAGGACATTGGAAATGAAACCACCAACTCACTCCCTCTATACGCTGTGCCAAACTGTGACTAAATGAGGAGCCTGAGGAGACAGCTGCGAACCACTGCACTTAATTGTATATTGAAAATAATCATAACTTGCAGCCCTAAAAATGATTGAACCTACAAAAAAGTAAGATTGTATAGAGCTACCGACTTACTGTACCATTAAATAAGGCTGTATGAGATACTGTGATAACCTCAAACCAATCTGTTTTTCCAAAGATTTAATTTTATCTGCTGAATATCAGCAAGGTGAGCTTCAGGTGAACTGATGTGGACCAAAGCATGCATGTTCTTATCTGGACAAACCCGTAAGTACAGTATTCATTCACGCATCACATCACCCTCATCCAAACTACATAAGATCATCATAAAATCATCCAGGACTCTCCTTCAAAAACAGCAAACATTGGGAAAATGCATCTCCAACTGGTCAAGTATGTAAGACAAAATGCCTTGTGGATGATTATTTGGCAACAATCGCCTAATAAGTGTAAAAGGGTAGTCCCACAATTGTCTTTAGAAACACACTTTAACATCACTTCTCAAAAAACATCTCTCAGGTTTAGTTCCACAGCAGTGTCTCTGATGGCACATTTTTTTTGCCACCCAGTATTCGGTGTTATCCAAGATCAGAGGAGACAATGGCAGGTGTCTGACAGAGGCTGAGCCAGTTGGTACCTAAACACAACCCTCAAAAAAGGGATCAAGAGTCCTGTGTTCCATCAGTTTAATATCCCCAACATCAGCCCCGGCCAAGCAGACAGCACTCGTCTGCCAAAAAAAACATATGGGATTCAGCTGAAGGGCTCCAGTTTTTCAAAAACAGTCTCTTTCAGTCTAAACTTCTTAAGGAGGTCGGTATGAACGTGCTTTCGTTTAAAAAAAAAAAAAGAGTTGAGGTACTGCAACATTGAAAAAGGGTCTGAATTCAGTCAGGACACTGCCACCTTTCACCTCGGTGTTGTTCAAAGGTGTGTTTGCTTTCAAAAATGTGAGCAAACCTTCGTCATCATTACCAGCCATTTTCATCCCCAGCCTTTAAAGGAACTTTACGGGGAAAAAATACAGTTAATTTCTTGTAATTTTGGGGGGTTGGAAGAAACTATTCTTGAGAATGCTTAATAATAATAAACAGACATTTGCACAAATATTTCAGAAGTATACTCAGGAAAATTCACATGATAATAAATCCTCTTATCCATATCCTGAATACATTTCAAGTTTTGATGTCTTATTTTTCTTCTTTTTGAAAAAAAACTGAAGCATTAGAAAGTGAAAAACAAGTTTACAGGCAAAGACATGAAATTAAGGTGAAACCAGTCGCACTATAAGAAACAATATAAGAATTTATTTTAGGTTTGTCTTTTTGTGCTGCTCCACCAAACAGAACAAACATTTACAGACTGTTTTGAGGAGGTGGTGAAGAGTCCACAGTTGACTTAAAATAAAACCTCACGCTGGTGAATGGCTCTCAATGTCTGTCCATAACGACAACAGAAAATGTGGGCTCGTCTTAAGTTTATGTAGGTCATGATTAAAAATGTTTAAACACATAAATATCAATGAAAGCACCCGGTAGTGCACACTGAACTGAACCCTCCACTGCTGAAGAAAAAACCTGGAAGAAATAGCGTGGCTTTGCATATCTTGGTGTGCCTCCCCTCCTGTACCTCAAACCATATACCCAAACAGCTCTGGGGTCAAGCCTCTGCAACAAGTCTTGGCTAAGTCAACAAGGAACATTAAGAACTATTAGTGAATAAAACTCTTGTGCCTGACTACAGTTCACTGCAAAGAGGAACTGGCTCACTTTCTTTTTCTAATCAAATAGGATATTTTCTTTGCTTTTTTTTCCTCCACGGCAGCTCCAGATATGTCAGGAGCTGTGTGCGTCCAGAATGCTCTTTTATGTTTCCAAGGCCAAAAGTTTGGGCCACTGAACACACGTAGCTCTTAGCAAAACATTAGCATATCTTATTTGCTCATTTTGTCACTCTTTATGAATCTCAGCGTTGTAAACGTTTCCACCGAGGCGAGTCCTGCCGGAGGAGTCTGAGGAGGCGTTAAGGCTGCCTGCTTGGACTGACAGCCAAGGATCAGGAGAGAGTTTAAAAATGTCCTCCAACAGGCTGGATTCTGCAGTTAAAGGACACTCCAACTGATGCATTACCCATCAGGCATGCACTGTGTTTACACCATGCCTCACCCTTTTGGCTGACTAAGCTGATTATGCAACATGATACACATTAAGAGGTGGGCAAGTTTTACAGAGCCTCTGGCGAGGTAAAGGTTAATACCAACAGTCAGACATCCATTCAGTGCTATTCTCAGGTCAACTCTGCATCTGTCTGTCTGTCTCTCTGTCTGCCAGCCAAGGCCCGCTGAAAGAAAAAAAAAAAGTCTCCTTCATGGAACACATGGTAAGAGGAGGTTTTGGTTCCAGCTGTCCTGCCTTATGGAAACAAATGAGTGAGGTTCAAGCAGTATTTCACGGCTGCTTTAAGGCATTTCCCGGCAGCTTACAGTTTGTTTGTCAAAATGAAATAAATACTGGTACATATATGTACTTCATGCTGCAGCTAAAAGTCAGATGTGACTTTCCATATTCTTGAGTCCTTTACTAATTAATGTGTCTCCTTCTAGAACAATTACTGTGTATTTTCCTATGTAATACAGCTGCAGCATATGTGTTGAAAGCATGCCTCTATGCATGCCTATACGTGACTGTAAAGCCATTCACATTTACATCGTTTGATTCCTGAACAGCTCGGAAATAAGAAAACAGCCTGCAGCACAATGTTTCTGTTTTCTGGTGTTTTGAAATACATCCTGAAGTGCTTCATAAAGTTTTCTTTTTTGTATAATATCAGTGGAGATCAAAGTGGATCTGCTATTGCAGGAGGTTTGGACAGGATTTTAACAGCTTTTCTTTATCTGAAAAAAATATTTCAAGTTAAAGTACAGCTTTTCACTTACGAAAGCAGCGCCTCGCATGTTTCACCTACAAAATCTCATTTAAAAACTGAAAATGTTCTAACTGAAAGTGTCAAATTACACTGTTTGCTGTTATAAGTGGTGTACGGCAGATACGCTTTTAATGAAGGTATATATGTTATTTTATACTACATAATATGAAACTGTTCTCTTGAAATTCAACTGAGAAACTGTGTGACCATGTTCATTCTTGACCTTTTGAGACAAAATAATCTAAACAGAAAGGTCCACTTACTATCTTTTCTGTGTACTATCAAACGCTTATGGTCATTGGTAGGCTAATGCAAATCAAGCCCTGATAAGATAGTGATATTAAAAGGTACAGATGGTATAAATCTATTTAAACTTGCACGTCAACTCTGGTTCTACTGTGCTAAGAATTCCAGTAAGTCCCAGCAAACATTAGCATGAAAGCACTACACAGTAACACTAACAGTCTAAAGCCATCCTAGCAGCGATTTCACGCTGGACTTAGGCCCAGAGGTGCTTTGAGTTAAATGTCATGATAACAAGCTTACAATGACAATGCTAACAAACTGATGTTTGTCATGTTCAACATCTTTGGTTAGCGTGTCAACATGCATATATTTGTAAATTAGCACTAAGCACAAAGTACAGCTGAGGCCAATGGGAATGCCATGCTTTTTGCAGGTATTTGGTTTTAAACCGAAATATTGGAAACATTAAAATTTTGAAAGGATGGCGGTGCTGGAAGACAAGTCAGAGGAGCACCAAAGTTATTACAATTAATCCTACAGCTACCGACTAAGGCATTAATCTTCTATAAGAAGTTTGTTGGGAGCTGCATATGTGCATTACCAAGTAAGAAGTAAGGTTTATTAGCCAATCAGAAGCAGAGTGGGACGGGTCCTGACAAGCAAGGTAGTGCTTTAGTTCAGTCCTACACGATCCCGAAACACAAACAGAACAAGAGGTTTTAGAATGGTAAGTTATTAATTTGTAAGAAATTGATCTTTCATTCGTAACATTTTAACTGTGCACTGTTCAGTCGAGAGGGTAGGAGTGAGGAGAGGCCCTGTCACTGTGCGTTTTTCCACCAGTGTTTTTGAGGGCGTGCCAAACTAGCCGCTAGGCGAGTATTATACCGCGTGTTCCAAAGTGACGCAGATAGTTTAAGAAAGTAAAGGCTGGACTACTATCCCGCCTTTACTTTCTAGCTGTTTTCAGGCAGTTCAGAGCAGTGTTTTCTGTGGAAGATGGGAACTCCCTTTGGGCTGGACTTTGGGCTTTTTCACTTTGCAAAACTATTACATGCACAAAAAGGTGTAAAACTCAATAATACCAAAAGCATATTATGACCTCTTTAATGCATTAAAAGCTCACACCAGAAGTGAGATGACTTTTACAGTTTTTCCTAATCTTCAAGAATTTAATCACTGTAAGTAAATACTGGTGTCAGACGTGTGTTACATCCCAGAGGACATATTAAGAGTCATCCAAGATAATGAATCAGCACCCGCCCAAAGCATGAATTTAAAAAGTAAACTAAAGCTCACTGGTGGCCAAATAATAATAATATCAATGTTTGCCCATGAAGAGAGAAAGAGAAGAAAATAAAAAGGTTTGAATGTTTTAGAGGCCTGGGTCATTACATTTCTTGTTATAACAGCCTAAGGGAGGTACTCATTTTGAAAGAGATCATTCATTTATACTCCCTGATCATCTCCCCTGCAATGCATAGATGAATAAAAACACAGATGCAGAAATTAGTTCTTAAGGCCTTAAATCCAAAAATACATCAGACAAGAGAAGCTTCATCTCTTTTCCTTTCAAGGTAACTACTCCAAACTAAAACATCTGCAGTATGTGAACTATCAGCTCTGTGACAAGGGAACACAATCAGCACACGAGTGTAGATGAGAAGAGGCTAGGCACAGACATGTTGGGGGAGGAAGAGAATGGGAATGATACAGTATATGTCCACTTCTGACATCACAAGGTCAGTTGCATTCCTTTGTTGTTTGCTTTAATCTCTTCTTTGTAAAGAGCCATGTGTTGTATGTTACTTACACATAAAAAACGTCTCTCCTTCCAACTGTTTACGATGGACGTACTGTACTTGTAAAACTACAGTCCTTCTCTTCCATACCTCCAACCTCCATACAGACCAGGTGTGTTTCAAGGATCAAACACTGTCATTATATATCCCGTAAACTGAAAGCAAATGCCTTCATGGAGCCCATATTCCAAAAACAGAGCAAAACTTGAAAAGACAGTCCATGTTTTAACACCAGCTTGTATGTCTGCTCTAAGATCTTTACATGCATAAGGTAAAGAAGTAGGGTACGGGCTTGTATGTTTTTGCACCTTTCAGTTTAATCGATCTTCATAAAACACCAAGCATTAAACTTAAAATACCAAAGAGCGTCAAAGATAACCACACAGGACTGCAGTGTTTCTCAGTGGAGGAGTTTCACAAAGAAGACAGTCTACTGCTGAGCAAAATCACTGAGATCAGGACTTTCATTTCAGCCAAGACCCAAGCACCAGCATTCCTCCTTTTCACGCAAATATCAGAGATACTTTAAAGGAAACCATTAGAATCCATATGTATATTATGTATGTATGTGTATTATATCCATATTGCATTGCAAACATTCAGGAAGTTAGTTTTTAATCAATGTTTTATCAAAGCTTTTCATAAAAGCCTTGATCTGTGTCTCTATCTTGACTGTGCTAACCTAAGCTAAGCGTTTGGATCAGCTGCAGTTAGTAGAACTTCCTCGGATTGCCAGTATTACGAATATTTTTATGAATATGATGTAATATATGTAGGGCTTCAACAAACAGTTATTTACATTATTGATTACTATGTCAATTATTTTCTCAATTAATCCATTGATTGTTTTGTGCAAAAGGTTTTAGGGGGGAAAAGCCTGTTAAATGTCTTACTACAGTCTTCAAATTCCTTGTTTTATCCATCCATCGGTTGAAAACCCAAATATATATACAGTATATATAAGTTTATATTCATTTATAACAAAGAAAAGCAACACATTGTCACAGCTGGGAAGCTGGAAACAGAGAATTTTTGGCATAAAAAGACTGACTATGAATGAATGACCCAGATTTGGGAAATATAAAAAGGCGGAACCATTTCAACTATGTAATGTTCAAGAAGTTAAAACGTAAAGCCCTTAGTCTGGCAATGAATTGGAAATTGATTCAGGTTTTGTAGCAAAATTCTTAACATAAATCAGGAGTGAACATGACAAATAAATGAGCTGATAGATTTTGCTTGGCACCACTTTTAAATGTGCGCTCTGCTGTGACCCTGACAGACTTGTTTCTGCTCCACACACTGGATTAAAAGAGGCAGAAAACAGAGCTCGGCACTGATGTATTTCATCTGCTTTTATCAAGAAACCCCTCTCCCTGTTTTTTCTGACATGCATGCAACATGAAGGCTGTCTCCCCCACAGGCCAGCAAAGATCACAATTGCTTCACCCCCACACTGCTGCTGCTGAAGCAGAGGAAGTATCTGCCTCATAAGCATTTAGCAGTCAAGCTGCCTGCCTGCTCCAGTAAAGACTTCCAGACAGCAGCCTGGCTATAATTAAGAAACAGTAAAACACACACCTAGTGAGGGCTAGGGCTACCGCTTGAGATCAAAGACCCCTGGCCCTCAACAACAGGCTTTTTCACCAGCAACCACTGGTTTGGCAAGTGTTTGATCTCGAGTCATGCAGTCCTACATGCTTTTCATTAGACTGCAAACAATGTGAGTAGATAAGATGATCATGTTCTTCATTACAGCAGCCAGAAAAAAAAGAGTAAAATTATCATTATTTAGAATTGTATAGTACTGTAGTATAGTGTGGGCTAATCAATTGTTGGATTTTGCTGATTTTTGTGACTTACTTTATGGCCCAAAATGATACACATTTGTTCTCTTTCCTAATGTGACAGAACACAGATATTGAGAGTTTACCATAAATTCAATCCTCTTGTGGTATTAACATTTCATATTCCTCTGGAAAGACTGATGAGAAAAATGAGAGAAAAAGTCATAAATGAGCTTCTGACTATGTGCCCATTAAATACAAAATAGTCACGTAAAAGAGTGTTTGCAGTGATTTTACTGTGATACAGTGTACAACTTTTTTTAGTTTTTTTTTGGTTTTCACAGGTTTTTGACCCAACATAGCACATTTACTTTAAAAGGCAGCTCTGATTAAACTAATTATTACCCAGAATTTGCATCCAAATACATCCAAAGTTTGAGCTTTTTTGCTTCAACAGAACACTGATCACAGCAGTTTACAGTAAATTAAAGTATGTGCTTTATCACAAAAAGTATTTGACTTTTAAATTCAGATTTGATCCAGATTTTTATATCACTTAATGTTTTTTGTCAGATTTTAAACATTTTTTAAAAATATAATCAAAATAACTGCTGATAGCATGGTACACTATAGTGTGATATCATTATGTACCAGCAGTCGTCTTTTGAAATCAGCCTTCCACTGGGCAAAGACACTGAGCTTTGATGGCTGTTGGCGTCTTCAAAGTGACATCCTGCCACAACAGTATTTACAAAGCAAAACTCTCACATCCTGTGTGGCCCCCTCTCAGGCCTGAATCTCCTCCCAGGTTCAACTATAAATGTCTTGGAGAGACTGAATCTGCCAAAGTGATAAACTGCTTCCTCCTCCTCCAATCAAAGGAAATGGCCAAATCCTGCAGTGCAGAAAAGTGACTCAAAGGTCAGGCTGGCATTATCTTTGTGTTTGTTTGACACTGACTTTGTATTATTTTTAAAGACTATATTTAGGTGTTCACACAGAGACGAGAGTTCAGAAACAATAAAATAAAGTGGTTAGACTGCTTTAATATTTTATATCTTTGCATCATCGCCTCTTTCTAACTTATATAGGGCTACATCTTTATATCTTTGAATTTGAAGTTCTGCAAAACAGAGTGAGAAATAGGAAACACAATTTTGCTTTAACAGTGAATAAATGAAAATACGTCTTTGAAAAAAAAACTTGGTGAACATATTGTCTAATGAGCGACCAATAGAGTTAATGTGACTGACAACCTTTAGCCAATCTGGCTAGAATGTTTGCAGTTAGCTCGCCAACTACAGCAGCTTAGACAACTATCCATGTGAGTAGTCACTAAGTCACCAAGCTTCCTTAATTAAACATTTTGCCGTGCCTCTTTAGCATGTGACACAGCCTTAAAGCTCTTCTGCCGGAGAGTTGTGTCGAAATATTGTATTAAATGTTAGTTAACCCTGGGCAAACAGCTAATTTTTACAGTCCACAGCTGCAACTCAACTTTGACTCAACTCAAATCAAATGCGACTTAGCCTAATAGAAAAACACTTAGAAAACCTGAGAAACCTTGATGACCCATAAATATTTAAAAATGCCATATTGTACATAGTTTCGCATTTTAGAGCTCAGCCACATACTGTTATGAATAATAATATAACATAATCAGTATGTGCGCAAAGTCATAACCTAATTCTTAATTTAGAAAGAAGGAAATCAAGCGAGTATTCGCCCATTTGAGACTTCAGAAATCAGTATGTTGCTCTGTGATTTGGTCACATAGCTTCCCTTAGGCAAAAATTAGGAAATAAATCACAATATTTTTTTTAACTGTTATAAAGCTGCAGCTGGTATTTTCAAAAGGTATTCTTTGTGATCCCACAGACATCTACAGCGTGCCCAGGACAGAGCTATTTTTGAGTCCAAGACAAGTTTCAAGCCTTCAGAGGGTGCAGGAAGGAAAATAGGCAATATGCTTGAGAGGAAGAGAAACTATTGAGCTACTTGTGTATTGGGTAATACATTTTATAATGAAAGCAACGTTTTTTTATAATGAAGGCAACGTTTTCCCATCTGAATTTAGAGATTTCCTTCTTTCTATAATGTGACACTAACATAGCTTTATTTTTGTGGGAGTTAAATAACACATGAAAGGTAACATCTAAGGAAAACAGTGCAAACTTGCTTCCTCTTTCTGAGCAGATTCAAACTTAACCGCACAATGCAACCAAGGGCCAGGAAGCTTAGGAATTACTACTAACATTAGCAAGCTAGGCTAACTAGCTTCCATTTTCTGAGTGGAATACAACAGCAGGATGAGTCCAAATGTAAAGGAAGAGAAAGCTTCAGTCACTTATGTCACTCTTATGAGAAAAATACTTACTTCAGGTTTGGTATCCAAAGAAAAAATACACTGATAGATTGGCTAATGTATTAAATTGATAATCTCACTTTAAATTAGTTACTGAACAAATAAACATTTCTCAAATGCAGAGCTGAAGCAAAAAAAAATTTAAGTGGGTTAACCCTACAAATTACATGAGCCATAGCAGCAAGGTTAAATTTATTATTCTGATTCTTTTGTCTCTCCTGTATACTCCCCCTAGGTAGCTTCTCTACAGACCTGCCTGTCAGACGTCTTTTTCATTATGCCTTCTCGTGCAGTATGAGTTTAGCGTGAGTTTGAGAGCCTGTTTAATGAGATCTTTAAAAGGACAGGAACAAGGAACATTTACCATTTTACACTATGTCTTTTTCCCTGCCTCACTACAAAACTGTTTTTATACCCTCAGCTTCACAAAAGGCTATCGATAGATTTCTGGTGGGCATAAATATGTGTTTTAAGATCTAGGTTTTTTTTTATATATTTAGGTTTACAGTGATGAAGCAGAAAAGTGTGATTTTTTCAGGATCTAATTTTGCAGTCATGTACAATGCCAGGAGAGTTGCATAAAAATGCGATTTCATCTCTAGTCAGTAGCTCATATTTCACTAACCTACATCTGGGAAGAAATACTGTTTGTGGTTTTCCTGGTATTATATGATGGTATAATCAAGTTTCATGCAAAACCTAAAACAGTGCTTGTCAGCTTTCTTCTTGTGAATCAACCTGTTTTAATTTTCCAAGGAAGTCAGCCCATTTTTCATAAGAATCTCCTTCTACCACCTTATGAAAATGACACAATCACTTCAGGATATGCTGGCCAACAACCTTGTCAAAACCCACTCCCACGCCTGCCTCTGATAATCTCTCTCTACATCTGCAAGGCACCTTTGGCCGTACTCTGAAAATCAAATCCTGAGGACACACACACACACAATGTATAGAACATGCAGACAGCAAGGCTTTGCATTCATGTTTCACAATGACTTAAGTTAACAAGTCCCTGAGGCTCTTTCGCAGACCATATCCATATGTCACTCTTTTAAGTGAAGGGACTGTTTGTTGATGTGCAACGGTAAAGGCTGTACTTCAGGTTGCAGCCAGGTATGAGTTTCTACTGTACCTGCCATTTAATCTTTTGAACACAGATTAAAGGGCATGGAGCACTGAGGTACAGTAAATTCAGATAAATACCATCATTATGATTCAAAATTCCTCTGAAGAAATTAAGGTCAAAGATTTTAGATCATTGTTAACCGGTCTTGTGAGGCTGTACTCACAGTGGATTTTAATCTAAATGCTAACATGCTGATGTTTAGCAGGTATTATTCTAACCATGTTCACCATCTAAGTTCTTCACCTACAGTGTTCCATGCTGTGATGAAGGCTTCACATCAGATTTGTCACTCCGTTTTTTGTAAATTATATTAAATAAAATTATTAAGACATGAGGTGACTGTTGTACTTTTCATTACCAATTCTAACTTTTTGCTTCTTTTTCTGTTTTGGCAAAGACATATTGCAGCACAGGAGAAGTGTTTCCTCTTAAGTAACTACACACTTGCAATATTTGCTTACAGTCAGTACTTATAGGAAAGTTTCCTCAGCAGAATTGCTTTTCATAATAAAAAGATAAAACAACACCATCGTTATTCCTATCAGGAGTCTTGAGTTACAATTCATCCTTTTGTGTTGCTTTTAAAGTCTGCAGCATTTCAGCACAGCACTTCATTATAAGGTCTTTGGGTTTGGCTAGCCAAGTATTTTTCTTAAATCCAGAGATGCTTCATTGGCCTACTTTTTGCCCAGGTCATTCCCCAATTACAGCTGAAGTGTTTTATGAGGGGTGATGGGGAGAATAGGCCTGCACCTTTTGTGCAACATAATGGGAATTTTGTGTTTTATGTTAGAAAGAGGTTGGGGGGAAAATCCGTTGGGTTTGTGGGTGCAATGGATGTCCACTCACCCGTGACAAACTTCTGTACAAAAAGCTATTCCGTCTGCCCGCCTGAAGAATATCTTGGAGAACAATGTGCTGTAAAAATGCTGGGTGCTGACGTAAAGAAAAGCTAAACTCAGGAGTTACGAACATCTTAAATCCATTAGTGTCAGTTGATAAGGTCACGGCACTATTGTAATGAAAAGACAGAGTTTGAGGGGGTGGGGGAGTAAAGCGCTTTATGGATGAAGAGGACTTACCAGTCCGTCACAGTTGTTAATGGCAACCGCTGCCCCGGGGACATCTGTGATGTCTCCGATAAAGGTGCAGTCTGTCTTTAGCAGCTCACGATGCAGTATCCTCTCCGTCCCGCTAGTGGGCTCAGTCTGGTTGCCGCCTGTACTGGCATCGTCACCAGCGTTGTCGCTGATGTTCCCGAAGCCTTGGACCTCATCGTGCCACTCCACCATCGCACCTGGAGCCACCAGCCTGTTGTTTGGGCGCAGACGGAGGTGGAACTCCTTCCCGAATGCGGAGATGTTGAAGAAAAGTTTCTGTTCAGATTCACCAGAAGAAAACACCTCTCTCTTGACGCGCTGCTTGTGAGTGGCAGAGAGCAGGTGTGACAGGTAGTGTCCATGAGAGTCAGTGCTGAAGGGAGTGACGAGGCCGTATTCCTTCAGCCGGCTCCTCAGCTGGTCTGTAAAACACAATGACAATGAGACCTTTTTTTTTCAGGACAGCAGGAAGTAGAAAAACACATTACTATACGGGTGCACGATATGGCAAAAAATATCATATCACAATTTATTTCAGGCAGGATCACGATATTATCACGATTCATTTTCACATTTTTAAAGACTGTTTTGCAAGTTATTGGTAACTTTAAAAGAGAAAAATAACACAATTTTATTAAA
>JAPMOB010244760.1:0-25224 GCA_029875015.1 Lepomis gibbosus | reverse complement strand
CAATTTTGCCAGAAAGCAAAAATGTTAAATCCTTAAAACTGACTGGGGCAACTAAGTGCGTTTAAAAATGTCACTGCTTTAGCCAGAGAGCAGAGAAGCTGCCGAACAGCTGGCTGCAGTGGCCCAGTTCCTCCTTGATTACACATTAATCTAACACAAAAACTATGAGCTCTGGCACTTCACATTTCTCCATGGAGTCATTCATTTTTCAGCGCTCGCGAGTAACTCTGTGTGGCCCTGAATTTGAATTCTTAATACAGCAGTGTAACGCTACTCCAGCGTGTAATTGGGAATCCACTCAGAGAGCCAGAATGGCTGTGGCACAGATGTCTGCAGCACCAAGTCCAAAATGCCTTAGCTGAGTCTGAGTGTGCAAATGTGTGTGTGTGTACTTTATGGTTGTGCACAGGTGAAACTGAAATAGACAGAAACTACAGGAGAGATGGGAGGTAAATTGAATGAAAAACAAGATGAGGGTTTTCTGCATGTGAGAGCAGAGCCTGGCTTATCAGGCTTTAGCATAACTGGAGCATGATGCATTAAGGTGTATGCCGTGCTATATGTAATTAACCCGTGTAAAACGCTCACACAGTCAGCACTCTCTGCTATTTACATAATGGCAAACTTCATATCTCTATCACATTAAAGATTGGATGCAGCCTGTGTGAAAATCCACTCTTCCCTCTGCTGTTAAGACAGCAAAACAAGACTCACTTTAGCAAAGTTTAATTGATAAATGTGAAGCTTGGAGGCTTTTGACTTTAAAGTGAAGTGTTGCATGGGATTGAGGTGTTAAGCAAAACCCTGATGCTGGTGGCATTTCAGGCTGGATATGCAAAACTTTCATGTCAGAGGTGGTTTTATGCATCTTCACTCTAATCAGAAAAATGCAGCACATCAAGAGGTTTCCCCTGACAGATGGACAGTTCTCATTATAGCTTTGTAATCTCACCAAGTGGCTGACACAGACAGGTAATTTACCAGTGAAACAAGGTTAATGAGAGAGATGATAAGAGAGCCATTCAAGTGTGGGCTGGCTGCTGGTGCCTAAGATACTGCCTGCATATTTGCAGGATGTCCATCCTTGAGTCCTTTTTTCCCTTCTCTTCTCTCTTTAGTGTGATCATGGCACAGCTGGATCCACTCAAACTGAAAGACAGCTGTGATGAAGTGGATCTCATTAGCAGTCCCTCTGTTCAGGATACAGTTTCAATCTGACACTTCTCATGTGAACACATAATCAGAAGGGCTACACAGTGGTGTGAACTACCTGTATTATAATTTGACTTTTAGTAAAGGAGGACTCAAATGTTTTTATTTTGCCTAAAGCAGAAAGATGACAAAGATCACTCTACAAAAAAGGAATTTGGATAAAACAAAAACAGTGTCTGACTGTGTCAAAATCTATACCTGTTATTTTTTTTCCAGGGAAATAAAAACCTTGGCAAAATGTTCACTGTTGTTGGTGTTGAAAATGTTAACATTGCAGCATCATATGAATACATATGGGATTTCCATATAAATTGCTTTCGTCCCTGGATCTCAATCTCTTTATTCAGCAGGCAAGAGATGAATCCTTACTTCATTTATCTTTAATTGGATTTCCAATATAAACTTGTCATCCTTCAGAGGTCTTTATGTATCCTTCCTTACACTCAACTTTCTCGGGGTGACATTAGAAGCTTTGCTCGGCTGCTACATTATTCATCGAACCAACCCACATCTACAGCCAATAAAATGTAACAAAACTAGAATGAATATCCTGTGAAAGATTAATTCGGCTTTTTTTATTCATTTCCCGCCATGCTAGAAGCATTTTAATTCCCTCCCACAATAACTTTAAAAAGGAGTTTGAAAATCAAAGCATGATAACGGTGGGTAGACACAAAATATCAGTTTCAAACAAGTTGTATAATATCATTATCAACATCATTCATCAGTACCCACTATCCTTTCTAAGCACTCTGATAAGACATAATTTCAGTAATGTTTAGAAGGTTCTGCTCTTAAATTGTACTACGATAATTTATAAACAGTTACTGGATTTTAATATTTATTAAAAATGAGGTGGATATTTCTCGTTCGTATTGATTTATGGGGTGGCTGGGGTTATCTTGGGCAAGAACCACAAATTGTGTAATGAGCACTTTGGATAGGAAGCACTGTATTGCTTCAGATGAGCAGCTGGCTGGCTCCTTGCATGGCAGCCCCTACAATCAGTGTCCATCAGTGGAAGAACGAGTGTGTGAATGGGTGAATGCGACAAGTGTAGTAAAGTGCTTTGAGTGGTTTGTAGAGCAGAAGTCAATTTACCATTTACAAAATGTAATCAATCATTGCCCAAGTCCACTTTAAAATCCACATTTCCGCTTTGTGAGTTGACTTACGTGAATTTGGGGCAGACAAGTACTGCATCCCAGCACTGTATTTCAAATCAAACAGCGATGATGTGTAGGGGCTTGTGCGTGCCAACTGTTAAACAACTTTGAAAACTCGGCTTCAAAACTTTCAAATTTCTCTCTAAAAATACATGAAAAATATACCATAATAAATGTTTTTATAATAATGTCCTGTTTGATTTGATTGACAGTGACCAAACAACCCACAGCTGTCATCAGATTCTGATTCAAATGGTACTAAACCATGATTCTCTTTTTTCCAAATGTCTTGTGTTAAATAAACAAAACTGATCCAGCTTTGTCAGAAGAATTGATGTAATCATCTTAAGAAGCTGATGTTTATGTGTCAACAAAGGTTAGTTTTGTTATGAGCAATGAACTGTTTAGATTTCAAATACGTTCCTTCCTAAAAATAGTAAACTTAGTTCTCAGACAGACATCTCCCAGAGAAAAACACTGCACCTGAACTGCCTGAAAACAGCTTGACTGTTGTCCAGCCTTTACTCCCGTAAGCTATCTGTGTCACCATGTAAAACGCGTTCTAATGCTCGCCTAGTGTGGCACCCCCTCAAAAACACTGGTGGAGAAACACACTGAGCTGCAGCAAACACTGTGAGAATACGTCTGCCCGCTTCCTCCCCTCAATACATCCTCCCTACAGAGCTTGATATAACAGCACACAGTTAAAAAATTACTATGAAAGATACATTTTTTTACAAATTAATAAATGTTCATTTCTGAAATGTTGTGCTCTAATCTAGGTTGCGAAACTGGTTCGGGTTGTTGTGCCTGTGTTTTGGGATCATGTACAGCTGAGCCGACATCACAGTTACAGGCTGAAACAGCAATATTTTGGATTACATTACCTTACTTGTCAGGACCCGACCTACTCTGCTTCTGATTGGCTAGTAGTCCTTATGTAGGTACTGCACATATGCAACCAAATCAAATAGAAGTGAGATGCTTCACTTGGTAGCTAAAACGGAGCAGTCAACACACATGAAAAAAAATGAAAAGAGATGCTTTTAGCAATGTGTAGTATGACAAAAAATATGGTGTTTTTTGAAAATGAAGCCATGTAAACTTATTCCTAAAACTTCTAAATATAATTATGAAGAAAATGGGCCTAATATGGCTTATTTAATGTTGCAGCGCCCCCTCTGTGTACCTCTTTCTTCTATACGTGCAGATCTTAGCGCACTTTAAATAAAATGCAGCAGAAATAGAAGCAGTGTGGTATATGATATCAGATATATACTCTGCTTTTTTGTGAGACATCATTATTTATCAGTTCAGTGCTTTCAGCTCCTTCTGATATCTGTAACCCAAGAGGGAAGCAATCAAAAGGAAAAAAATTACATTTAAGAAGGAAAAAAAATAATTAAAAACTGGTTAAAGCCTCCCGCTCTGGAGCCGCTGCTGGTTGTGGAGACATCTCACTCACCTAACCTCCATCAGGGCCAGTGTGTGGGTGCACTAGACTGGCACGAGCTAAAGTGAGCCATCCAGAGAGCCTCAGCTCTAACAGCTTGGCAGAGAGGTAACCGAGGCCTTTCTTGCACTCGCCATCAGACAGCATTGAGTATTGAAGTGCGTGGGCGAGTGGAGGCAGGCGAGGCGGCTGAATGGCCACAGGTGCCAAGATAACAAGGGAAATTAGCAACCTGAATACAGGATTTAAGAAAGTCAAAATAAATCTTGTTTAAAACAAGATGAAGGTCTGACAGTGTATTCTGATGTGACATGCATAATATCAACATATTTAACAAGCCACTGCTTCTTTATTTCTTAATCTAAAAATCTGATCAATGTAACAGTAGATCCCACTGTGCTTCTTAGAGGCTCCAGTTGAAACCAAAAACAACACAAACAATGATTCAGAAAAACCTTAAGGGGAAATTCCAGTTTCATATGACCTGGTTCTTGTTTTTGTAGTTTCGTCCATGATTTATGTTAATAAAAATGTCAAGTTAAGTGGTAAGAGCAGTGACATCATTAAAAATGAGTCCAATGGGCAAGAAGCATGAACAGTCTCACAATCATACAGGTTTCAGCCAAACATATTAGACATAAAAGGGGAACGGTATGCAACGGTAACATCTACTGCAGTAACTGTTGCAAAAAAAATTCCTGTGCACACGAAGGCTGCACTCACTTTTTGGTCTTACCTCCAGATAAAGCTGTTTGGATCTGTTTTTCTTGTGACATCTTAACATCTACTTGCAACCCCTCAGGCTGCATGTTTTCTTTATTAGACTGTTTCATTTTAACATTTTTAAGGCACAGGCCTTAAAAATGTTAAAATGAAACAGTGTGAGATAAAACTGTGTGGTATTTAATTTTTTAACAAAAGTCTGGAATGACAAATATGATTGGTTTCACTCACTGCAGGTCTCCTCTGCCTCATCAGAACCATCGGGACACTCTGGTTCCCCGTCACATCGCCAGCGTCCCGGAACACACTGGCCATTCAAACAGGCGAACTCTGCGGCGGCGCATGTCTTCCTGGCTGCTCAGAAGGAGAGAAACACAGACAGAGAATAACAGTGAGAATAGGAAGTGTCAAGACAATATGACAGGTTAAGAGCGTGGCCAGTCTTCAGAAGGGCTTAATCTATGCCATGAAACTAGTCACATTATCGGAATCCCAGCAATCATCCCTCTCATCAGAGGCTCATCATGTCTCACATTATTCCTATGCAGCACTCTCCAGTGTTGTCTCTCCTGATATCTCTCACTCTAATTATCTCCACTTTGCTTATTTTCTTGACTTTTCCTCAGTGCCCCCCACACCCCAATCACAGAGCAGTGAAATGAGTGCTGATTGCTGAACAGGGTAAGCTCAGGAAGGTTAAAACTATTACCTCCCAAACCTTTTTACCACAGAAAGCTACAAGCCAGTGAGGCCACAGGCTGATAAACATGTCAAGCGTGGTGAAACTTGGAAATCAGAAGCATGTCAAGAAAAGGCCTGTGAGTGATCAAAACTTTTATGCAACAGCCCAGAGCTTATCATGGTCGCTACCCAAATCTTGCTAACCTGCTGTGTTCAAAGAGAAATTTCACTCGCAAAAAAACTCTCCACCTGTAGCAACTAGGCTGCAAGCTCGGCCAGAGAGCCAGAAGAAGACAGAGGTCAGAGACATTCAATTTCCTCAGCCTGTTACTCCAGGAGACCTGCAATACAGTCTAATAAATCACTAGCTAAAAGACCCTCAGCGGAGCTTTGCTGTGTTGTTACACAGCCGCAACTGTTCGCTGGCCCCATCTGGCTCTGATGCTTTCAATTAGATAGAGCATTTAGAGATGTGTGGGGAGCTTAAGCTTAGCTGAGAGGCTGTAAGGAAAGAGAGCAGGCAGTGATTTTTCAAGAGTCTTGCCTTTCTTTGTTGTGCTCACACTAATCTAACTCTGCTCACACTTCTCCAACTCCTACTCTGACCTCGTTAACACAGAAAAAAAGTGCAAGTTAGAATATAGTGTAAGTTTGAATTTAGGGGAGTTTTTTAACACAAATATTTGTGTCATTTTCATATTTACAACCGAATGCAATACTATGAAAGCCTTCCAGGAGACACGGTCTGAATATGTGTACCGTTATCCATGTATTTAAGCGATTATCACATCTCCCTCCTCTCAACGCTGGCTTTCACTTCATTCACTTGTGACAGAAATTTCTGCTGGTTCCCCACTTGGTTGCTTGTCACAGAGGCTCATGAATGTTAAGGTGTTGACTTTGGCCAAATCTTTTCAGCAAGTTAATGTAGTTATGATTTATGACCATGATTATGTGTGATCCAGCTATCCTCACCTTAGTGAAATTGATTGAAGTACAACAAAAGTGACTGATGAATGTTTTAGCTAGGACACACATCACAGCATGTATTTTCTCCTTAAAATGTCTGTTTTAACTCTTTTAATTTCCATCATTAGTTAGCATTGGCTTTCTCCTAAAAAAAACCCATGCTGCATTTGATGACATCCCTTTCTATGACAATGTTTTGATGACAGTCAGTTTAGTTTGTGGTACAACTTAACAAAGTCGCAGGTTTAATATAAAACTAACCAGTTACAGTGTAGCAGTTTGTGTTGAAATTACACTCTAACTTAAGATTATACTTACATTCAGCTGGTACAGCAGGCTGCTGAAACAATAATGTTTGATTTCTGCTGCTACAAAATCAATTCTTGTCTCAATTGCACTGTCCTGTACTACCTCGTTCTTTATTGATTTAACTGTACTGTCTTACCTGAGCTACCTAGATGGAAATATTAGTATTTTATCAGCTTGTCTCATCTTAGTTATGACAGCTGGACAGTACTGGACTGGACCACTTAGAGAGATTTCTGTGATCAAACTGTAAACCTATAAATGTAGTCAGGATAAAAACATGCATGTTCAGGTGTAAACTCTTTTTTGTTTTTGCTCTTCTGTCGTTTTCTCTATCGTTCAACACACATAATCCCACTGAACTCTAATTATCGCCTTTACGTTATGGGTCACACATGCCTTATCCATGATGTGGGTGTAAGTTTTGTGACTGTATACCAGCAGTACAGGCCAGTCTGCCACATAGAAACACTCAGAATCTAAATCATGTTTAATTACTTCATTCTCAATTATCTCCTGTGTCAGGGTGCCAAAGTCAAAGTGATAACAGCTCATCTCGGTTTGTTGACGCTATCAAAAGAACATTATGAAATGCCTAATAACGTCGCTCTAATAAGACATGTTTTTCAGCGGTAAATGTGTTTTCAGTCTGTAACCACAATCAGCCATCCTTGTTTCATTTCACTTAAAAAAAATCAATTAGAATTCTTTTTTGGCTTTGTTCTGCGACACAGAATGCACTGACCCCATTAAACTACTGAGACAAACTTCACTCGCCTCCCTTTGTTCCTTTAGGTTTTTCCCTTCTCTAAACCCCAACTCTAAAAAAATAAACACATTTTTGAGTTTCATGTTTCTTAGATCACATAAAGCATGTGGGTTTTCCTTAAGTGCAGCTTAAGTGCCACTTGTGTCCTCATTAGGTAGCAGGAATGCGAGGCTTTGTTAAAGGTGAACATGGACGATTATGGGGCAAACGAGGATGTGACATCCTTTTAACCAACACCTCCCTCAAGTGTATAAACTCATTAATGTTCTGCTTACATTATTAAAAAAACAAACTCTAGTGTCTCCTGCAACACACACATGCATTCAAATACCGCATATTTGTAAAACCTATTTATCACTCATGAAAGTAGGTGTTGCTGTGTAAGAGAGAGAGAGAGACACAAAAAACCCTGAGGCATAATACCAAATTTAAAGGCAACAGAATAATTAGATTCATAACAATCCGCAAATCTTTGAAGATACAACACATTAAAATTTGTATTCAATTAATTAATTAATCTGACTCCCCTTAGATGAACAAAAAGAGAGCTGAGGGTTGAATTGAGAACCTAAGGCAAAGCAGTATGTAATGTTTAAGACTGTGCTCGACACTCACATTGATCCAGTCCGGGGCCTCTGCAGGTCAGATGTGCCCACGTTTCGCAGTTTCTCTCTGAGCTTCTTACCCAATCCGACTGAGCTTGCTATTCATTTCAGTCTACAGGGGCCATGGTTCACTTGGCAATAATTACCTAGGCCAGCTCATGCCATCTGCTTGGAATGACTTTCTCTTTTAATTAGTAGAGCTTTTAAAATGTTAGGCTCATGGGGGGCGTGGGGGGATACTGAAGGAGAAAGTGACAGGAGAATGAGAAGAAGAAAAGCCCTTACATAGAAAACTAAGAAAAAACAGAAGTGAGTAATAGCAGCAGAGATGGAGGGTGACATACACAGTAAAACTGCTTTATGGAATCCTAATGGAAAGTGTGATATGGGAAAAAAAACTCAGCAACATTACAGTAGATGGCAGGGATAGCACTTACTGAATGTTAATCCCTGTGACTTGCACTCCACGCAAACCCACGCACTCTCTCACACAGTGTCTCCTTGTTTGACCATAAATGGATGGCTTTTACACAGAGACACAGCTCCAATACATCTGAGAAAAATCTAAGAAAAAAACAAAAACAATAGCAAGAGTGTTGTGTGCGTCACCTATCGTGAGCATTACAAATGGGATGTGACACAGACAGAATGAGGGCCCTGCACAGGGGAGTTCACCCAGCCATGTTATGTCTCCTGGAGGAGGTGCAGTGGGAAGGAGCTCTACGCTCCGACAACCCCACCTGGAGCCTTCTCCTCTGGGGCCGATGTTGTCAACATTTCAGTGCTTCTAATCTTTTCATCTTTCTTAAACACAATTCATGTGGATGTGCATATATATATATGTAGTCCAAATATATTGTCCATATTTGGATTATCCAGTCAAGCACTGCCGAGATGGCAACGGCCGCACACATTGAGCTTCACAACAGCTCTCATCAGGAACCTATTTCACCTATTACACTACGTTTTATACAACCTATGGGTGAAAACCTTAGTGTGAATTTATGTGTGAGCACAGGGCTGCTGAATGTAATTCTTAAATGAACTCTGTCAAGAACTGAGCTGTCTCAATCATTCAGTGATGTTCAAGAGCAGAGCAGCAGACAGCCTTCAGTCATCTGACATTCACACACACACACACACACACTCCCTAACCCCTTAAAGAAACTTTTTTTTTACCATGAAGGATATTAATGACAGCTCTTGCCATTTGGAGGCCACAAGAAGCTTAATAGGTAATGCAGTGATAAGCACATTCTCCCGGGCATCAGAAGACAAATGGCCTCATTAGCCCAGAGTGAAGTAGGGGAATGTTGTTGAAGCAGGAAACATAATGTATCCTGTTGGCTTACACCGGCATGTAAATGACTAAACCTTCCAAAATTAATGGGATATCATGGTAGCTTAGAAAATACAGCATGGTATCAACAAGACATGGGACAAGCTGTTCTTGAAATTTCTTTTGCAAATAATTATAGAATTTAATTAGGCTAATTTGAGTGTTGAGGTTTGCTGAAAGTGCCAGATGCACAGACTAAAGTTCTGTGAAAAATGTATCTCTGTCATTGTATACCCACAGTAGAACTTCCACATGGCTGACTTGTGTCCTTACAATGAGTAAGTAATTTCTCTTGTTGAGTCCATCCCATTATCTGACAATAGAGGAAGTCACTATATATTGTCTTCCGACAGTCAGGTAAACACAATTTGGGCAGCAAAGTTAATCAAATGTAAGTGATTTTTATACGAATAATTCTTGTTTTTGTTTTTCCTATCCCAATGGAGGGTGATATGGGTGAAATAAAATTGACTTACTTGAGTCTGGCTTTCCTAAAACAACAATACAGATTTTAAATTAAATTTTAAAAAGCATCATATGTTGAATTTTTTTATATGTTGTTTGCAAAATCTGAGTGCCTTAAAATGTGCCTTGATTGACAGATTAAGGGCCCTAAGCGCAGGCCGTGAAGCGTATGGTGCAGGTGCATTTAGGGCCTTTCCAGATCCACTTTTGCTAGTTTAAAAGGCGCATTGTTCTAAGTATATTAATTAATCATTGGTGTGTTTGGGTGTATGAATGGGGGAATTAAACAAATCAGAGCTTTAAAAGCTAAGTATGCCTTCACCTGGGGCATTACTATTTAAATTGCAGATTAATGCCGCTTAAAAAACATAATAAAATATGATAATAAATAGAAAAGTGTGATGCAGACTCGCAGCAGAGAGAGAGAGAAGTGCTCATGTGGATGAGTAAGAGAGAATGAGTGTGCGAGTATGACTGAAGTGTCAGCATGATATAAAAACTTTCTTTGATCATGAAGCCAATTGTTACTTTACAGTCCTGTGGTGTATTAGTGAAATATATGAACTACACTGCAAACTGGAGTCTCTGTTAACAGTGACCAAAAGACAGATAGATCTACATTATATGGGCTCATCTCCCTATAAAATGTCTGGACCCTCATTATTATAAACTATAATGAACTAGTCATGCGTCACATCTCTATCTTGAAGGTGATTTTTTTATTGAGTGTTCTTTGATGTATGTTTGTTTTCCTTAATGATTTACTTCACTTAATAGAGAGGCTGCTGTTTATCCTGACCGATTCGTTCAGACTGTCAGGAGATTTAAATAATCACTGAAGTATGGCGGCATTTCACTGCAAAATCTCACAAGAGGAAATGAGATCCACGCGAAGGGAAATTAGATCCGTGTGAGCATAAATGTGAATTTCGGATTCTGTTTGCGCTCATAGTTTTTTTTCTTGAGGGTTACAATACTGCTCGCGCAAAAGTAATACATTTATGCTTGCACAGATCTCATTTCCTCTCGCAAGATTTGGAAGTGGGATTCCGCCATAATGAAGCCTCGTGCGTAAATACGCACAGTGCACCATTTAAATAACAGGATTGATTTTAGACCAGGTTTTTGTCCGTCAGTGGTTTGATCACTTTCTGCTGCCCCAACAGAGCAATGCGTCAACAATGTGCCTGACCTCAACTCATTTTAAGACCCACAATCCCACGGGCGCGCAAATGGGGGGCATGTGCATTTGCTACTTCCACAATGTGGGTGACAACAACTGTTGTCGATTGAAATCGATTGAAAGCTAACAATGACACTTGCATGCGTTTGGCACTGCTCTGCGCCGGGTGCAAGATTAGGCCCTAAGTGTTTTAAGTAGAACAGAACTCAAAAGTGGTCTGATGATCTGATTCCATCTTCTTAAATGTAACTATTTTCATTTTTTTTATTCCTCTATGACAGCAAACTAAACATCATTGGGTTGTGGACAAAACAAGACATCTGACAGCATCATCTTGGGCTTAAATTTTACAAGATACATTTATTTTATACATACAACAGGCTTGTGAGATGAGATGCAGTTTGTAGTTACAGAAGCCAAACATCTAACAATAAATAACTGACAAATTAATCGACAATGAAAAGAGTGGTTCGTTGCAGTCCTGCTGTCATTACTTTGTTTAATATGAATATCAATAAATCAGCAACAATGGAATATACTAAAAGCGTTATGCCTTACTGGTGGCTAATCATGATAAAGATGAACAATACAGCCATATTTACGTAACCCAATAAGCCTGCAATCAGGTCTGCATCATAATACAATTAAGCTGCCAGAAGATAGGGAGGCTACTTGGTGCTGTTCTCTGCCCAGCATTTCTTCTGACCTTGTGTAGTGATCAAAGACACATACTGTGCTAATTATAGCTCTCAGCCTGCTAAAGACATATTTTTTCTCCCCCTGTCAGGTCACATTGGCACAAACTCCTCCTGACCAAGGAGGAGACCGGGCAGGCTGAGCTAGCACAGCTCCTTAGTTCCTTCAAGGCAGCCTGAGAGTGATTTATACTGAAGATGGTTTCGTTCCGCTTGGCTAAACCCCAAGAGATTTACCTCGATGCCTGAGTATGACATTCAGTACATCAGTCAGAGGTACAGGTGGTTGTACACCTTTGTCTGTGAGAAGGCAACAGCACACTGCTGAGCGACATTCAAGCTTTCAAACTTGGATTCAATTCTTTTAATTCATGCCATGTGGCGGTCCACTTCCTTTCACTTTGCTCATATGCGTGCGCACATACACACACACACACACACACACACACACACACACAAACACAGATATACACATACACTCAAACACAAAAGATGTATATAGCACAGAACAGTGAAATCAAACTGACAAAGATTGCTGAGATAACATATTTGTGTTTACAAGCAAAGCTTGCTCTACCAGCAAATACACACACACACACACACACATATATATATATATATCCCTCCCCTTCTCCACATGGTGCCCACTCCATGTGTCTGACCTTCTGCTACTCTCCTTTTTTCCTGTGTTTAGAGAAGCAAAATTTGGTTGATATACAGCCATATGTCAACATTTTTATTCTACAGCATGGCATCTTCACTGCGACACACTGTTTCATTATACACGCACTACAGGGCAGACCAAAGCTCGACATAGTCAAACAACGTGAACACTCAGTTTAAATTAAGTTTAGTCAAGGGTGAAAAGGAAATCTGAAAGACTGAAATTTCAGGATTCTGAACAAGTAGCAAAGGCTGATAGTGGCTTTTATTGTGAAGCAGTCATGGCACAGTATTGTTTTTAAAACAGATCGGTTTTAAATATTGCAGGAAGTAATGAAACCAGAACGGCCAGCCACTGTGAACTGTTAGATGAAGGGCTGCAGACGACTCCTCATTAAGTTACAGGTGTGGGCTGTGGGTCTTTAGAGACCTTTATACCTGCATTCTTGAGAATTTTATGCAAGTACAGTACCTCACGAAATGAGCCATTAAAATACATTTAGTTCTATCTAATACATCTTTTAAGCTCTCCTCTAGTACAGTAATCACCTCAGATGAGCCCTTGAGTACACAAATAAATAAGCCATATCATCATCAATCTTACAACACCAATGATAGCTTTGACTGTGTTTTACTATTGACCTCATCTCTGCTGTCTGTCTCATGTTCACCCATGTCAGCGCTTGTACTAAGTCTGTTGCTCATTGGTGGGTATACTCAAGTAAAAGTAAAAATGACCATTTGACAAACCTACTCTAGTTAAAGTATGAAAGTACTTGGTTAATAAACTACTCAAAGTAAAAGTTACTTTGTGTTTTAATATTGTTTAGTGTTTTCAAGCCAGAGATCTTCTCTCTTTGGAATAATAAGTGTTTCATCCACTGTGCATCAGGTTAGAAATAGCCACTGTGTAACATGGTTATTTTTATGGAATGCACTTTGCATTGCATGTTAATTAATTTCTAATTTAGCTATTTCTGTTTAATACATTTATTTTACTTTTTTAAAGTATATATGAAGGTATCGATAAGCACAGGCACCCAATGCAATCTTGAGATTGTAAGATTATTCCTAGAGCATCTATGAACATAATCTGTACAACGCAAAGAATTATTGTGTTAATAACACGGGAGAATTAGGTAAGCCTAGAGGGAGACGTGTGAATAACGTGTAAAGCCCAAAATGACTGTGTTGCACACTCAGTGCATCTCAAAACATATTGTTTCCTCAATAAATAACAACTACCGAGTGAAAGCCAAGATGAGTTTCACCGTGACATTCTGTTTAATGAATTCGCCGTCTGGCATCGCTTTAAAACAAACAGCAACCAATGCAAATTAGAGAAAAGAAATTTTTTCTATCAATAGATATCCATGCGCTGTGCAACAAGAGGATTCTGTTAATATATATGAAAAGCAATCTAGTGATCATCTGACTTAGATTGGCGGCACGGTGGTCCAGTAGAGAGTAGCAGTGTGACCTCATAGCAAGAAGGTCGCGGGTTCAAACCCCGATCTTCCCTGCCTTTCTGTGTGGAGTTGGCATGTTCTTCCCGTGTCTGCATGGTCAGTGCAATTGACCAGGCTCTGATAAAAACCTTGAGTTGGTCCCTGGTTGCTGCACAGCATCTGCCCACTGCTCCCCTGAGGGATAGGTTAAAGTGCAGAGAAATTTCTCAACATGTGTGACACAGTTTGCAGTTACTGGATTTGATTTATACTAGAAGAACAATTAGATTGAAAAGGTATTATCCCCTATAGTTGCCCGCTTAGCATTTTTTATTATACAGTGACCATACAGCAGTGGCTGGATATGGGCGCCCCGCGGGCCAGAACTGGTCCGCCAGCAATAATATCTGGCCCGCAGCCAGATTGCTTTGATAGCAGAATAATAAAAAAAATAATAATAAATTGATAATGGCTGGTGCTGAAACAGATCTCAATCATGACAGCAACAGTTACCCACATAATCATTTCCTCGTAATTAATTGTGCTTCCAAAATAAAAGCACTAGAACTTTTGTTTTGCAGCAATGTTTTGTGTCGAGTTTATTTAAAGCTTTTACTTTGAAGGGTTCTGAAGTTCTGAAGGACATTCAAAAGACAATAAGCCAGTCAGTAAACGTGTGATTGGATTCCCCAGAAGTTTCTCAGGGAAATGAAAATAAGCATCCATAGGGTGCATGAATGCAGCTCAAACGCTGGGATGCGCAGAGACACTGCAGCACATGCTTTATCATGAGCTTGTCCAAAAGTGTCCTTATAATCAATTTGTTTAACAGGGGAAAAAAACAAAATATCTGCTTTACGTTGGGATCGATCATACAACCCTCCCACAGGAGTCCAGCACACTACCAACTAAGCTAAATATGCACACAAATATTGGGGTTGGAAAAAATGTGACTGTGTTCTGGCCCGCCATGTAACGTCTTGAAAAAAATTTGCCCCGATGCCACACTTGTTTGCTGACTCTGCCATAGAGATATGATATGTGACATGCATGTTGTAACTTGGATATTTTCATGTTTTTTTGTTGTGTAGAATGGTAGCCATGTCCAATAAGGAGGCATCTGGTTCATCAGCAATGGACCATACTCCTAAAACCCATTTAAACAATTTCTCTGAAAATATAACATCAGAATGTAAGAACTAAGACAAGAACAGACAGATTCAGATAATATGTTGGAATGTACTGTACTGTCTTTACAGCTTACAGGTATTTCTAAAGCAGCATCAGTGATGCAACCTAGCTGTAATGTCATCCAATCCTATGTAATTACCACTTCTGCTGGAAAGTCTAACCTAGATTCAGCCAGAAATTTTTCGTCTCATTATAGAGTTAAAACAATTGTTGTTCAAGTGGTTACACAGTTATATTTCGCCGTACAGGTTCTGCTCTCTGGGGTATTTCCTGTATGAATTCCAGCAGCCTGGTAATGATTCAGCTGGGAGCACAATCAAACCCCAAGGGGTGTCAGAACAGAGCCAAGCAGACACATATCAATGAGATATGGAAGACATACCTTCAAGTGAAACCCTTCCAGAAACAGATGACAGAAACCACACAGGAGGAAGGTGTGATGGTGGAGGGAGTAAACAGCACAGCCAGTGTGCAGCAGAACAAGCAGGTACAAACTACAACGATACACCTTATATATATGTGTTTAAATTTTGCAGCAGTCTTAGACAGACAGTATCATTCTGACTTTAGAAAACCACCTAAGACAGTCTCCTTCCTGTCTAATCGAACACCAAGTACTTTACACATACTGGTGAAAACATAATCAAATCCTTCATTAACTGCAGCAGTACACATGCNTAGTAAAACTAATCTTGCTAGACAGATGGCTGGGCCTTTTTTGTGGTTTTGTGGTAAAATGTTGAAAGCTTTATTTTGATAAAAGCTTGATTCTCTGAAGTTCACGCACAAAATCACAAGTCTTTGCAAAAAAAGAATTGTTACACACGGGAGCTCTGCTTTAATCTTCAGAATCTGCAGAGCTGCAGTCTCTATTTATTAGTCTGGGTAACTTACAGCTCAAATGAGGCTTATTGTTGACCATTGTCTTTCTGATCGCCTGCCATTCACTGGTTTTGTGCTGAGTTTTATGTGCATGCTGTGCGGCCGACACATTGTGGTTCCTTACGGGTCTATTTCAAGAACTATTTAAAAACGAAAGAATATTATTTGTGTAATTCATCAATAGTGATAAATGATCCGAAAGTCCCATGAGGGACTGACAACTCGGCACAACACTGGCGAAACTGGGGCTCCGTCTCTTCAGCAAATGTTCCTCTTCTGCCACTACACACATACTGACTACTACACACTCACACACCCACACACCCACACACACACTGTGAGATTGACCGTTGAATCAGGCTATGCCCATCGAATCTTCGACTATTCAGGGTTAGTTCTACACTTGGATAATGATACATTGTCAAATAACTGTAACAAAGCAAATATCTATAACTGGTAACCTTACAGCTGAAGTGCTACCCAAATGCCAGGAGACAAGCTGGTTGGTGCAGCCTGTCACCTGCCCCACAGTTTTTGGTAATAAAGTCTCCCTGGTCTATAGCAAACAAGGAGACACACAATTTGATTATGGGTCCTTCTGCCAAACAGCTGACACCTCCACTGCTGCTCTTCCCTCCAGAGCCTCTCCTGCACGCTTCAGTGGAAATAACTCCAAATCAACACAGCAGCCAGATGCTCCTTCTGCCTGGCCTCAAACACCACAGTCTGCAGCCTGGAGTTCAAACCATCCTGCTGAACGTAACTTACATATTCTGCAGAGGTTGCACCCTTCTGCTTTGTGTTGTGCTGTATGTTATTGAGTCCTGAGGTCTTGGATTTCTCATCGCAGTCACAGCAGTCTACCCAGAACTTTTCCCCTGAGATGTATTGATCAGACGCCCAGTTTTTAACCTTTAATGATTCAGGGAAGCTTGACTGCACACACATAATCTTTTTCAGCAATGCTTTGCTTCACATCCAAACAATTTAAACCATCTTAAACCAAAAGCTATTCAGAAAAAGTACTAAGTCATTTATATAGCAGCTACTAAGCGGCTCCAATGACACAGCTGGGGGTTCAGAAGCTTGCTGAAGGCAGATACTCAACAATATTTGGAAAGTGTCACGTTTGCCGAGTTCAGACATAGGGAAAGTGGGTTTGGATCCAACGGGAGACATCCAGGCTGTGCAGGTTCTGTTCTCCAGGTTTATTAACAAAAGGGTGAACACTTTACAACCAAGGTGAAGTAAGCAGTGACAGCAGTGGGAAGTGACTTAAATACACAACAGGTAGGTGTTTAATAAGGTAGAGATGAAAATTATCAGGGAGGAGCAAGGAAGGATTCACCAAAATAATAACCCAAAACCATGACAGGAAGAGAAAAGCAGGCTGTTTAACTTTCCCCAAAGTAGAGCTCAAACCTCCAATCTCTAAAGACCTCACCTTAAACATTTAGGCTATTGCTGCCCATATATTTCGATATTAGTTTTGAAGTTTAAAAAAATTCTGGATAAAACCTTTCACTACAAAGATACAACTACTTTTAAATCTGACATGCAAGTTCACAGATTCGAAGCAGAGAACTTTCAAAGTCTCGAAGAAAACTCTCAGGGGAGAACATCAGCTCTGTGAGATTTTACAGTAAAACACAGTGCAAGTTCACTGATTAATTAAGTGCACAAATGTACTCATATGAGGAAGGTTTTAAATACTGAAAACCTCTTGACTTCAAGGCATCTTGGGTAAGAAATACTATCTGTATTGTACCTATGCCCCAGCACACATCCAAACTGTACTTTTGCAGGGGCACACACATTCCTATTTATATTCACTCCTATTCAACCTTACAGAACTGGTTAAAAAAAAGATACAAAACATCATTTAACCCTCTTTTCCAGCAATTTAAGAACAAGTGTGACTCAGAAATTAGTCTATGCTGCTGAACAGAATCAGATGAATATAAATTATTGAAGAGAATCCTAAAGTGATTTCCCCCTTCATTTCAATCTCCTCTCAGTTTCAATGTAGTTGCACAAAGGAGACACTCTTCTTAAGAATCATTATCCATCTGCCAAAAGTAATTATGACTCCAGGATCAAATGCCATAATTCACCATTGAGACCTTACTGATGGGCATAACCCATAATATCAGTAACAATGAAAGAGCTGGTGGGTCAAGAGGAGTTTGCGATGGGAACATTTTACCCCATTTGAACTACTTCATGCGTCTTGTTCAAAGCAAAGAGCTAACAATTATAAAACAACACCAATAGCCACACTAGCAGCTCTGTGAGGCTTTACTTGAGCTAAATATTAACCTCAGCATGCTAACATGCTCACAATGACAATGCTTATATGTTTATGTTCTTTAGTCCTCAGGAATTTTGATTAGCAGCCAAATTCACAATTTTAAAGCACCTATAGTTGAAAAGCCAAGTCAATACTCATGAGCGATGTCAGCTATGGTCATGGTGATGTTTATCAGGTTCACCATCTGAGTTTAGCATGTTAGCATTTGCAAATAACTAAAGCTCATCGTTAATTGCCACATCTCATGGCAAACCATCCTGTACTTGTCATGATTTTTTCACTTAAAATAAAAAAACTTCATGGTAGCACTAGAGGAAAAGCCAAGGGATTCTTCAAAGTCAGTATGATTCACACATGCATGTACAAAATTGTATGGAAATCCATCCAACTGAGATAGAAAAGGTCACGGTGCAAATGAGACACATTCTAGCCAGATGTTGAAAAGGTATAAATGCATCTTACTCCTCCCAAGTGTTACTAGGTCAGTAAGCAATCTGTGGAAATAGCAACAAACAGAGTGCGTCCACTGTGATAATGGCAGCTAAAGTGACACAAATAATCTTTCCTTCTCCTGTCACATAAAGTGACAAGAAGAAAGCCAATCTAGCAATTTCAACCCATACAATCATACAGAATGTGTAAAGTGTTGTTTTAGGGATTATCAAATCAGCGCAACCACTGAATAATCATCGGTGAAGGAGTGGCATGAGTGAGAGTTCATGAAGATGAGCAAAACTACAGTCCGACTGGCTATCAATACTACAAATACATACTCTGTTTTGATAGTGTGTGTGTGTGTGTGTGTGTGTGTGTGTGTGTGTGTATAAAAAGAGCTTTTTCTGATGTGTATTTGGGTCTCTAAAATTTCTCTGCATTCAGACCTTCAGATCTTTGACTGTATAAAGCAATGTGCTTGTGTACAACCCAAAGTATGTAATTACATTCCTGTTTCTAAACAAAACACAGAAAATAAGACATCCTTTTAAAGCGTTCAGAAAGATTGAGATTTATTCTAACTATTTTACATAGTAGTTTTCCATTACACATTGCAATTTTACAATAGTTCTGGAGTTAAATAAATAAATGATAAAAAGTGTCTTGCCACTCTAAGTCACATGCAGCCAGATGCATTAGGAGAGTCTACAGCACAGTCACCGCTGTATGGAAATGTGTGCCACACTGGATTACGGTGTCTGCTAACTGAGGGACTGTAACGGGAATTAGGAGATTAGCCTTTACCCTGCAAAGAGAATGAGCCATATCTCTTTCTTTTCTCCATCTCTCCTTCCTTCTCTCTCTTTTTCTTACAAAGACCAATGACACGACACACAATTCCAGCTGCAGACCGAATTTTCAGAAAGACCCTCACTGGCCGATAGACTAAGGCATTCAAATTGCTGTGACAAGGCACTGAGAGTAGGGTTTTACATGTCCCACTGCAGACAAAAATTAACATAACTGTAATACCGCCCGAGGTCAAATTTCTTGTTCTAGAAAATGTGCCCCTAGTAACAAGGCAGCGTAATTAAGGCACAGTGAGATTTTAGTCCCAGCCACTGTTTGCCTTTGAACATAACCCGACAGTTACATGCAAGCACACACACGGGTACATTCACCCATTTTGCACGTGTGCGAGCAGACCTGTTTCACTGTTTCAAGCTTCATACTTGTTTTTGTATTGTTAATTTTCTTCTTCCCTCCCAATAACACAAATAGCACACAGGAGTGAGACAGGAGGAACAAAGTGGCAGACAGCTATTGATGGACTTTGTGTGGGCCAATATGCTCTAGTGTGGGCCCATCAATTGCCCGCTGTCCAATCAAAGAGTACAGCAGCCACCCACCATAGAACCAGATTACTCAGACCGTGACTAAAGGCTTCCCTCTCACCACCAGAGCTGCTGAATTTTAGAAAACTAGCACAAGGCAGCTACTGTGCAGGGTAGGCAATTCACAAAAGCTAGAGACGCTTTAGATTAATACTTTATTAATGGATTGTGAAATAACCTTGAAGCTCTGAGGGTCAGGGGGCATGGGAGGTCTGACTGTATGCTATGAAGCACACATAAGCACAGACTTGGAGTTGTAAATACTCCATGTCAATTATTAATAGTTGAATCCAACCACCACATATTCCTGTCAAAACACACAAAGCTCTCCATTTTTGCACTGTACGACTATATGTAACTGCTGCATACAGTATCAGTATAAACAAATACACTGCCTATCCAAGTGAGTGTCTGAGGGTGACACACCAACTACGCTCTTTGCTACGGTTTCTCTCATGCATGTAAAGCTCAGATGGCTCCATTAATGGCACGGCACATTTGTTACACAGTGAACATGCAGCATTTAGGTTGGCCTCACTTAAACTAATAGGACAGAAATGAAGCGAATAATTTGCTGTCTTCATAAAATCTTAAATAGGTCATGTTATGCTTTTTGGCTTTTCACCTCTCCTTTATTGAGATATATACCTGTTTTGTGCATGTAATATGTTTGCAAAGTGAAAAAGCTCAAAGTCCAGCCCAGAGGGAGTTCCCATCTCCCACGGAAAACACTGCTCTAAACTGCTGAAAACAGCTCCTTTGTAGTCCAGCATTTTCTGACGCTTTACTGTGACGTGGTGAGGGGTGTTACACATGGTAACCCAGAGCTGTAGGCTCTATTCATTCAACTTACACTGTAAATTTCCAGCTAAACTGAGGCTTTTTGAAAACCCTTTTCCTGCCATTCACCGGTCTTGTGCAGAGTTTTGTGTGTATGCCGTGCTGCTGACAACTCCATGCACGTCGCGGTTCCTTGCAGGTCTGTTTCAAGTAGCCTGCTATTTAAAAACAATAAAATACTCTAAAAATATTATATTTATTGAAAATGAAACCATGTAAACCTGATCTGCTATATTCCCTAAATAAAATTATGAACCTGACAATGAGCATAATATGACCACCTTAAGCCTTAAGGGGCTGATGGATATTGCCACAGCATTGGTCTACATTCCTAAAGACCGAAGTGTCACCAAATAAAACTGACTTAACACCGCACAGGGAAGATCGATCAAGCAATCCTCTTCATAGGCAGTGACTCTAAATGTTAAATGAATGTGAGATGGCTTTAATAGTTCAACAATACCAGTGGACTGAGACTTTGGAAACTCATTTAAAAGCATGTTTAAGTCGTTTACACCACTTGAATTTGTTAATACGGTTTCTGCATTTACAAAGCTTTATTTACAGACCCTTGGCATAAAATGAATGCACATTAATGTTGAGATCATCACATTTTTTACAATGTATTGTGTGAAACACTTTGCAGCTTTCAGTTGCAATAGCAGCTTCCTGTTGCATAAGGCAATTTAATGAAGTTTTTTTTTCTGGGGCATTTTTGCTGCTATTTCTACCCTGCAATAATGTATGTGGTGTCGAGATTCAAAGTAGGCCGTGGTACTGTACTGGATGCAAAAGTGAGGTTTCTGCTGGGTAGATATAAACCAGGAACAAACCTTTGCAGAGCACTACAAACGAAAAGCTACAGAGTGATTTTAGAGTAGGTTCAGGAGTCTAATGTAATAATCCTGCAACAAATATTAGCTTTTTTAAAAATCCAAATTATTAGTTTTTGGTAAGAGTTCACAAAGGAAGTAATTACTGCAGGGCTGTCACCGTGTATTTTACTAGTATTTATGCAGTTTATTAGGTTCTGCTGTTTGGTTGTATAATAGACTGGTGGGCTTATGTACCGGAGCTTGCTATTGTTTTCTGTTTTGGGTCAATTTCAAATACATAAACTATGTTTTTTTAAATGAAGATAAAGAACGCCTGATTTGCCAGTGTTTTGACTGATACTTTAATACAGAAAATGCACTTCAAACAGTATTGTAAGTAGAGCAGGAAAGCTGCACGTACACCAGGTGTTCCCAGCAGTCTGGCTGTCTGATAGGATGAGCAGATGTTCTGCAGGGTGACTCCCATAAAGATGCTCTGCTTGTCTTCATTCAATCCAAATGTGTGCCATTGGTTTAAATGTTGTCTTCTGGCAAGATTAAGAGTTTCACCTATCTTTTGTCTCATTTACTTTGTTGACCTGTTGCTGTGATGTCTGTTCTCCTTATATATCTGTAGTTACTCGCTTGCTGTTCAGTACATACATCGAGATTGGGCTGCGAAAGACAGAAACACATCTTCAACTTTCCGACCTTTCTCAAGGAGAGACTACACGTGATTTTTAATGGGCTGTCTGTCTTCCCTGCTACCCTTTATCTGATCTGCATCACAACAATACCGCAAAACAACCACTCTAAAATCAATGACACTGCTGCATTGTTGATCCTTGCTCCCATCCCGCTCCTCTACAACACCCTGCTTGGCTCGCCTCTAAAACGCCTCCTCTTTCTCTCCTTTTATTGTTCTGCCATCTCCATCACGCTTGTTCTTCTTTCTCTGGTGATCCCTGTCACAAGAGTTTACATCATTTTCCGTGCACGATAGGTACGCACAAACCAATAAAACATCCCACACTCTGCCGTGTATACCAAGATCTTCCATGAGTATCTTTTAGTGTGTGACTGTGCATGCTTGTGTGCATACATATTTGTGTGTGCATGTGAGCTGCCTATGGCCATGCATTTACAACGTATCTGTCTCTAGGCTGAGCTTAGCTGTCGAGCTTTGATCACAATATGCCTCCCCTAAGCACATGAGGTCAGGCACAACACAGAGAAACCATCATCCAGACAACATTTCCCACTCCTCTGCTTTCTATCAGCATTATATCTTTCAAGAAAACTTCAGCTGAGATGCTGAGCTACAACTTCTGTATTAACACACACAGTCAGGATGAATTTTGAATTAGCATTAAATTATTATATAGCCAATGATTTAAATATAAGCTTTCTAGATTAAAACTGACGTAGCTGACCTTTCCTGATAAAATATCTGTATCTTTCTTTGAAGGGACTGCAGAAATTTATTAAAAGCTCCATATTAGACTGTGATTAAAGTTAAAAATGATCAGGGAAGTTGTTTGTTTTCAAATTCAAAATCAAGTTCCACCTACAGCATTTGGGAAGACGTTGCAGAAGGGTTTTTGTACATTGATATTTATCTAGACATTATGTCATTTACACTGGGGAGGCTGGGGACATGTCCCCATCGCTTTTTGAAAGCCTTTGTCAAAAATGTTCTTGTTTGTAACAAAAAAAATAACAAATGATTAATCATTATAAGTTTATTGGCAAAATAAATAAATATTCTGCCAGTCATAAAGGGTCACATTTTCCTTCTGCCAGATCTACACTGAGCACAGTATGAAGCATCCCGAGTCTATAGACTGGACATTGGACACATTTGATCAGTCCATGTAAAACTGCTCTTCCACTAATTGGAAGGCTGTTTTTTTTAGAGACATAATTTGATATTCTGGCCTCTCATTCTTATTTGCTATCACTGCTCAGGTAATGTTTGACCCTATTAAACCCCCAATTAATTTTGGTTTAGCTTATAAATTCTGCATTTTTGCATAAAAAGAATCACTCAGAAAGAAATCATTCCCAAGGTACAGTAAGCTAATTCAGCTTTACTCCTACAATGACGAAAAACCTTTTGAACATTTTTTGCCCCCACTTACTTGATTCAGCAGATGTTCCATAATGAACAGCTGAGCCATTAAAAAATACACACACTGCCTGTTAAATGTAATGTGAATTTGCATCTACATTTCCAATATTTCTTCAAAATCAAACAGGAACGGGCAGCATCAGGGAGACTCAGCGTGCTCACTCCAGCTGTAACACATTGTTATGAAAATGTGGCATATTGTGTCCAGTGGGTGTGTGATGGTTGTGACATGTAGGCAGGTGGAGTGATTTCAGAGCAGGTAAAGCTTTAATATTCAGATGGTGGCGATGTAATGAGTCACTGTGTAGCTGGGCAAGAGGAGGAATTGTTGCTACTTCTATGAGTGGAGGTGATGCTCATAATTCATCTGTCTACTCTGAATCATCACTAAAAAGAAAGCGACTGAGGGCTTTGGTTGCTGTGTCACAACCATTTGCTCATCATTCCAAATCACTACCACACTGGCTGCTGACGGTCTCTGTTACCCTGGCTTGACTTCAGAGTGGCATTAATGTTCTCTGTAGGCCTGTGATGAGTGTGTGTACTCATCCACAAACAGAAAAATCAAAATAAAGCTGAGACTCACAGCCACACTCAGCCAAACCCAACATCCCCGGAGCCGTCAGCAGAGATTCACAGTCCTGCCTGTTGAGTCACATGAAGTGGCATTTTTCACAAAAATGAGTCACAAGTTGCAAAGGGCCACGGTTCTTGCAATGTGTGCCAACATCCTCCCTTCTGGGTCTGTTTTTTCTGACAGTGATTCTGGGTGAAAGGCGCTGTCTGCCTGGATGCCTGTGGCCCCAAGGCCTGGATTCACAGAGCAGGCAGCCTCGCTCAAACATCCAGCATGTGACTTATCGATTTTCAAGCGACCCTGGGTTCATTTCACTGCTGCTACTGAATAACTGCTACAAAAACTACAGCCATGTGTAGAAGCATCACTTTATCTGTAAAACTTTCTTGTAAACCGAAGGGTGGGATTTCAAAACTAGCTCAGCTTTCACCTTATTACAGAAAAACATGTCACCAGATGCATACATAGATTGTCCTCTTTTCTTTTTTTTCTTTCTGTTTTTTTTTTTTTTACAATTTTACAACAAATATCAGTTTTCGTGAATATTGAAATGGAGGTGTCAGACGGTTGTCTGACGCCTGCAACCTCTATTTTTTACTTGACATTTACTAGTGTTTCAGGCACCCTGTTATGCTGCTAGAACCCATTTTGCAGCGTTAATTGTCAATCAGCGAAGCTCTAAATGTGCAAGAAAGGAACTTAAAATGGAAAGATGAGTGATCCAGTTAGTCATGAGGCATGTGATGCAAAATCTTGTATTTGACACCTTTTTTATAACAGCTTTGAAACAACATATTTCAAGTAAAGGCACAATAAAATCTTAGTTGACTTAGAAACAATTGAAGTTTAAGGCTAGAATCCAGTGTTGGAACAACACAGAAGATTATTCTGTTTAGACAGTCCCTCCAGAAAAACGCGATTATGCGATCGCTGAATTCAATGCATAATCAGCCAAAGTCCGCATATTTATG
>JAPMOB010244759.1:0-24821 GCA_029875015.1 Lepomis gibbosus | reverse complement strand
CTTGCGCATTGATATTAATGATTCTGAGACATTTTGGGGTGGTTATTCATTCCACAGCGGTGACGAATGTAGGGGAACACCGGTCTCTCTGTTGTGTGCGCTCCTCGGACGGTCCGGGCGCTGCGTTTCCGCGAGTTCCGCCTTTTGCGTTCGTCAACATTACGTTATCAATTAACATTTAAATAATCGATTTTTAGACATTTGTGCATCGATTAATAATCTTCCACGTCCGAATCGCGATGCATTGAAGAATCGATGAATTCTCCCACCCCTAATATCCAGTTACTGCATGAACAGGCCACAGCGAAGAGGGTTTGAGAAAGGGACACTCATTGTGCTATTTGAGACAAAACACTAAAAGTCCCTATTACATACAATCATCTGGGTCTGCGTAAGGTTTTTATAATTCTGGAGCTTACATGTTGACACTGTCTTATCCCAGGGCAAAGCCCGAGGCAAAGTAGCTAGTAGTTCATTTTATCCATGCATATTTTATGAATTTATAGATTTCTCTGTTTCCAGTATTGCTTTTAAACGTCAGCGTTGTTCACTGATATAGTGCGTAATGAGACCTGAATTGGGGAACTACATGGAGGTCGGACTGATTGGATTCTCCACGGTCATCGGCAGAAAAAAAAATCTAATTAAGCCATAGGCGTCCCAAGTCAAACTCCCCAGGATTACCCTGGCCCCGCACCCAAAACCCAACCCTGGGAGAGAGTGATAACTAGACTCCCATAATCTGAAGCTAGCCTAGCTGTGTTGGGGGGTTGATGATGAAATCCCTGCAAACTTGCTCTGCTAACCCAGTCACGTAAAAAAGGAAGCAGTGAAACACATCAGGTAAAGTTCAAATCATACATCAATCACAATTTGAGTTTTACTAAAGTACACCACTTTGTGCTTATGTTGAACACTTCAGCAGGAAACAGCGCATAAAGATATAGTAACGTCAGTGTGTTTTGGGGAGATAATGGTAGAAAAACTGATTTCATGCAGTGTTTTATCCGTATTGCTCACAATCCCCCGCACTTTGAAGTCAAATTAGAAGTGTGTCTGTATGGGTGGAAACAACAGACAGATTAGAAAACAGAAAACATGCTTTGAAAGAGTATAACCCTCCTTCTCCTCCTCCTCATCCTCCTCAAATCTGTCTTTTGAGACAAAATAAAACCCGCAAAGGATCTTTCCTTTTGTCCCAACTTTAGGATGCGGGTTGGATGTATGCTCTGAATTTTAGGGTTTCATTTTCACTCACTCTTTTGTGTGTCTTTTGAGTCTCCATTGAGTGAAAGTACATGTTTACTGTGGTCCTTGAAAGAGTTTGTCTGTGAGGAGAACATCTCACAACAGGAGACCACTATTTATCAGGTACTTGTCTCAAGGAAGTAGGGATGAAGGGAGGAAGAGGTGAGGAGGGCGAGGGGTCAAGATGGGGCAAGAGACAGGGATGAGCCAGTGACCAGGACATGCTCTCCCTCTCACCAGGATGCAGCCAAGTCTGAAATATGGCTCTTTATTTTTGATCTTGGAAGGCCTGAGGATATGTCCCCTCCCCATATGTCTGTAAGGTGTCACTGATATATTTATGGGGGGAGTGACTTTACTTGGAGAATAGCTTATTTTCTGTAACACCACAAGAGTTAAAAAATTGCTTGTCATTTCTTCTTGCCTTTGCATGGGATACGATGGTGTGTGAGTTGTTTTTCCCGGTCTAGCATCAAAAAGCAGCCTGAGTGAGAGTTGAATATGAACTTCTGGCCTCTAAACAAAAGCCCCCAAATTTATTTCACTCGCTCTGTTTATCTAAGCTGTGATTCAGCCGGAATGGGACTTTGGATATGAATTTCGAGTGGAAGCAGAGCATTGGCAGCAGTGGCAGGGCCACGTCCTTGACAGCCATGTTGAATTAATACCTTCCAAATGGCTTGTGTAAAGAATGAAAAGAGGAGCCTTGAAAAAACCTACTACTGATCTAATGCACTGCTCTGATGGAGGTCCATTTTTATCCATAATGTGTAAAACCATCCTTTTTTATTCCTGTGACTCATATTGTGTGGAATTGAAGCATAATGGAGTAGTGGCCATGGAGGAACCACCCGGGACAGCTCGTCATAGCACTTCAGTTTGATTGACATAGTGCTTCTTTTTTCACATCAGACGTGGTAAAATGGTATGAAAGTGGCTCCTTTACATAACATTGGACAATTGGATGCCTAACCTCTTTCATTCACCACTGGGCCTCTGTGAATTCAAACTGGAGCAACCTCAACATATCTGTGTTTTGTAATGCTAAAATTAGCAGAATCTAAGGCATGTGCTTGATATGGTAATAGGGCAAGGAAATTGTGTTTGAATGTTAATTTTCCATTTAACCATGGGTATTTAACAGAATTGGCTTCTTAAATTGACTAAAAATGTGTTGGTTTTGGTTTGACATTGAACATGGGGAATAGGATTAGGTCTAGACGGAGTATGTAATTGTATATCGCTAAATTGTGATATACATCATTTTCTGGGAAATCAATTCAGAAACATGAGTTTAAAGGTTCATTCTTGACATTAAAAATAGCAGTGTGACAAAAAATGGTCCACTTACCTGCTTCTTTTCAAAGCTTACAACCATACCTCGTGGCTTCATCAGCAGCTGGAGTCACTTTTCATTGGAGATGATTTAGTTGTTATCTTTTGGTTTTGTTCTCATTTGCTTGGCTTCCTGTCAGATTGTGTCCCTTTTCCTTCTCAGACTACTTTTTAAATAGTTTTACTTATGTCCTCTGTAATGTTATGTGATTATATGCTGATTGATTGATTTGGTATAAATTTCTTGCATTGTACATTTCTTATTTTGCATGTTGCTTGCCTTACTCCATATAGCCTTTTAGTCTCTGTTTAGCTGCCTAATGTTTCGTCTGCTTTCTCGTGTTATGATTTTACATGTTGCTTGCTTAATTGTTATTGTAGTAGATAATGTAACATTTGGCGAAGGGACAGAATATTTTCTTATTGTCTAACACATTTACATTGATAAACTCTCAAGGACAATGGCATGCACTCTCCCTGCAGGTATTTGTAAATAAATCATTAAATAAATAAATCACTTCGATGCAAAAAGCACGGATGTCCCCATTTGGGAAACTCGCTTTTGGGAGTGTACGGCTTTATTCCATCTTTGGCTTTCAATGTATTACTGAACTGATCAGATGATTGTAAGTGGGACAGTCAGGCTTCAACATGGATCACTATGATTAGCCTTTAACCATTCTGACCATGGATATGGAATTATGAGGATTAAATATAACACAAGATAACATCTCATTAATCCCTACGGGCTAATTTAAATAGTTTCTGTCATGGTACCATGCAGTTTGTCCTCTGCTTCCTTCAGCTCATTTCTTACTCAGAACAAAGCTTTCTTAGAGAGAAAGAAAACAAATGCTGCAAAACATCCCACAGAGTACTGCATCATGCTGGATGATTTATGATAGTGTTGGTTGAGGTGGCATAAATGGACACTTTTGTGACACTGAGATGTTAGTCCCACATAGACTCACACAGTCACAGCTCTCAGCTGTGCCGAGTGCAGGCTTTAAATGTTTAATGGAGAGTCAAGGGATGAGGGGCATCTTCTGTCTCTCTGTTTCTGTCTGCACAGTGTTTCATTCCCACCTGGCCAAGCTCCAGTGCTCACTGCAGCATTCTGACTGGCTATGCTGCTGCATTGAGTCCAGATACAAAGCCTCAATGGAGACTTTTTAGCTCCACTGAAGTTATGCGGTATATTGACTAGTGCAGCACAGGCTTCTGTTCTCAAACTTGGCCGGACTGTAAAGTTCCTCTGTCACTTGACTCTTGTGCACCTATATTTCTAACTTAGCCCTCCTCTTCACAACCTTAGTGTCAAGGTAGTATGCAAGTCATATGACCACCACCCACCAGCCTGTGTCACGGTCAAACCCTCAGCATTGGGGAGTAGCCCTGGCTGTCCTTCAATGGCTCTTTCACTGCCGCTTAGTGACAATGCATTTTTTCTATGCCATAAAGCAGATGCTGTTTTATAGCAGCACAATACTGGGCCCATCTGAAACTGTTTACCATGTGAAAGGCACACCGGGATCAGGATGCCTACCACTGTGTGGGGCTTTTTGACTTGCCACTCTATAATGAGTACACACTGGAAGGAAAAGGAGCAGGCAGCTTTAACTGGCATTGTGATCACTGCATAGAGAGAGGAAATGCGGTATAAAGTGCTGATCCAGGCTATTCTTCCAAGGCCGGGACTTTTAATACTTACTAGAATACAGAGATTACTGTGACATCAAATGAGCTTGTCAGCAGTAACGCCCACAACAGATAAAACTTGCAAGGGGACGTGCATTTTAAGTTTTTGTCCACCTGAACACAGATTATCCTGCAAATGATTATAATGCAATAAAAAAAAACGTTTAGGTGCCAGCAGTACCATGCCAGCAAACCCTGACCTGAGTTCTGCTCCATCTTGAAACAGCTGTGACATGTGTCCTCTGGATGAGGACACTGATCTTTTCAGACCTCTTTATCTTGAGAGTCAACAAATCAAGAACTAAGAGGTGAAGTGAAAACAGCTTGACTACAGAGGCTTAACCAGCAGAACAGAAAAAACCCTGCAGTTAAATGATTAGCTTCCTTTGCATGCCTAGTACCTGTCTTCTCTTGTCTTGCTGTGAGTTGAAGAGGCTCCCCTTGTTCCCAGTTGTCTGCCCTCAGGTCTTGTTGTATGATGTTGCCCCCTACCTCCCCACCCCCCACCCTTTATAAAAAACTACATAAACAGTTTTCAACCAGCACTGCTGTTGGACTTACTGGTAGTCTGTATGCAAGGCTCTTAGTCACTAATTGAGCACTCAACCAGAGCGGGACCTTGAAAGACCTGAGGTAGCTGACCCGACTGGCTGTTTGGTCAGTCAGTCTCTCCCACATCCCATACGTAATTTCAGGCCCTAGAAGTACCTGCTAGAGACTGACAGCACTCAGACCTCCTTCTAAAGCTAAGGTCCTTTTGGCCCACTAGCACCACTCAGAGAGCTTGTCCTCCCTGACAAGAGTTATCCAAGGTCTCCAGTCCTCAACTGGTCATCAGTCATGTCAAGGACACACATCAATTGTGTCAAGAGCCTGAAGAAATAAGAGCAGCACCGCACACAAAAAATCTCATACGGGGACATGTTTAAATACATTAACCCAACTCTAGTCCCAGAAGAAGGATGTCAATATGGGAAATGAGGAAGTAACTGTGGGTGTGTAAACCAATTGTATAATTTGATATCTGCTTGTGTGGTGGGTTGATGGAACTGCATTTGGAAGAATATGTAGCTGAGCTCAATGAGATAATAGTGCTGCTGGCTGTAGTTAAAAAATGTTTGAGCAGAAATTTAGCAAACCCAGCGACAAGTTTGGCAATCCTCTGCATTTCATCTAGCTCCATCATGAAATTTGTGGCTTTGAGTGACATGTCTCGACAGCTATTGGATAAATTGCCATGAAATGTGGTACGAGCATTCTTGTTCCTCACAGAATTAATTGTTTTAACTTAAGTAACACTTGACTGAAATATTAGCATTCTAACACATTAAATTGTGATTGCGAACGTGATAAACATTATACCGGCCAAACATTAGCATGTTAGCATTGTCATTGTGAGAATGTTGGCATGTTGACGTTTGCATTCAGTGCAAAGCACCACTATGCAGAGACTCGCAGAGCCAGTAGCATGGCTACAGACTATTGCACAAATCATGCAAGATGCAGTCATGTACATTATTCTCACTTGACTTTCTGACAAGGTGGCCATTTTTAAAAGTTTTAACTGGTGATTCCTTGTTTTTAGAAAGTATTTAAATTGTTTTTTTTTAGAGCAGGAAGAGGCTAATTTGTGTCAAGCACTCTGTTACAATACATCCAATTCCATTTTATGTACTACAGCGTATTTAAGGACAGTTCCTTGCTTACCAATTTACTATTTTTCTATCCAATCTGTCCATAAAAGACATCTGGTGTGGATAAGTAAGATGGAAAACACTTTTAAGCACGCTGTCAATACATTCAGTTCACAATGAATCCCCTCCAGCCAATTTGTGAATTAAAAAAGGTGATCTATTCACCAACAAAACCATTCCATTACTTTTTTTTATTATGCCGCGTCTATGCTGTCATCTAAGTTATTTCAGCAGCGAGCATCTGTCCCATTTTATTATATCATTTCCCTGAGGAGTACATGGTGTCTTGTCACAACTACAGCTATGTTAGTTTTGCTTATCAAGAATGAGGCAGAGGGAACACAGGCCACAGAGACTGACACACATACAGTAGAAGATGGTGTGAAATCCCTCTAGGTTGTGAATAACTGAACATGTAGTGCAGATTCCAGAGAAATCACTGAGAAAACTCAAACCCGAATGCCTGTAAATGACAAGGCTGTTGTCGGCAGTAAATCAAGTGAAGGCTTTTTCTTGCAGCTTCTTCTTATCGTTGTAGCCAGTTTCTCTGACATCGTGCATTCAGGCAGAGCTTGTCTCTCAGCTTCGTTTTGTCACTAATTTATTCATTTAAGCAGTGGCAGCCACACTCAAAGACAATGGCACACAAGCTCTGTGTTGAATTAACCTCAATAATTATGCAGATTTAAGAAAGAAAAGCCCAATTGTTACACACTCCTCAAAATTCCTGCCCCCTCCTGGGCTCGACATCCAAGTGAATAAATTACTGAACTCAAGAAAATATTCAAACTTTCCTCCTCAGAATCCACTCAGAATAACAGTGTGCTGCATTATTTGTGTAAGAATATTTAGACTGTACCCTCCAAGGTCAACCGTTCTTGTTTACGTTTGCATTGTAGTACTCAGCCTAATGGAAGCATGTATCCACAGTGAGTGCATTATATGCTAGCAATGCAGGGGATCCATTTTCTCAAAACATTTTAAAGGAATCGACTTTACACGATTCCAATAAAGACCTGGTTCAGAGTGCTAATGGGTCGTTTGATCAATACATGAGCTTTTCGACTGTAAATACCATAGTTGACTGAACACATTTAAAGGAAAGCTTTAGAATCCATTAAGTATTCAGGCACTGTTTGAGCTGCAATAGGATGTTTATGGATGTTGTATTTTGAGCTAGTATCATATCATGCTGATTTATTCTCACGTTGGAATATCACTGAGTTAAAACACTAGTGCTTATAATCCTGTTTTATTTCAGAGAATATTAATTACAACATCTTAAATACATCTACTTTATCTCAGGCAACATGTTTTGTATGCTTAATATCCTCAGCTACAAGACTGTCTCCAAGAAGGCCTAACTGGCTAACTTAAAGATGCCTCCTTTTCTTAAAAGCAAACAAAAGTTATGTTGACATTCTGCATTTCTTTCTTGTTTCTACCAAAACAAATTGTATGTATTCTTTAGATTGAGCAAATGTGCTTGCAGTCTTACTTTTTGCCTTTGTTGTCGCATTGCTGTTATCACTGCTCAATGGAATAGCAGTAAACAAATGGCTAGATGTGAATGTGCAGGTTTTTTAAACAAACAGGGAGCCACTTGTAAAACCATTGCATTACTAATGATTAAAAAACTCCACAGGATACCTTTGTTCCTCATGCATTCAAAAAATCTATTTTTGCCCACTGTTACTTAGTATCAGCAAAAACAGTTTCTCTTACATACACAGACCTTTTCAATGATTTAAATAGTTAAACAAAGTGCTCATTTTATTTGGCCATCACCCACTGATTTATTTACCCTGAATATTTATTCCTTCTAGTTCTTCTATATCATGCAGTTGACTGAGCTACACAGTTCCCATACCATATACTCAACTGTAGCCAACTTTGATGCATATTTGTCCTACATATACTGCTGCTGAAACTTTTAATTGATCAACTGAAAGTTGAAAGCCTAGTTATTTAGGCAAATATTTACTGGTTTCGGATTTTTAAATGTCTGAATATGTTGCTTTTGTCTGTTTTATACTAGTGTAAATTGAATCTATTTGGGTGTTGGAGTGTTAGCAAATAAGGAATTTGAAAACATGAGCTTTGTCCCTCGAAACGCTGATTTCTCACTATTTTAATGATTGATAATTAAATAACTGTTAGTATTCCTAATACTGAAAGAGAACAATATAAAAACATAATCTAAATACTGGGCAGATGCTTCAGTAACAGCACCTGGCCACATTTAATACACAGCTGAGATATAATAAGGTATTGGCTGACAAAAACAACAATAACTGAAGCCCATTTGCATCCCGTACTTGGCTGCTAAAAACAATGGCAGCTGAAATTCTGCCTAATGTACAACACTGTGGATGAGATGAAAGCCTCTCTCCAGCAGTGTGACTGGTACTCAACCTGTCTCAGATGAAATGTAATGACGGATCTCAAGAATAGGAAGCCCAGGTTGTTTTTTCCCCACGTACTTCTAAGAATAGGACAGCTTCATTCCAAAAAAGTCTCTCCGTTGTCTGTGTTTACACAGCTCATAATTGCTTTAATAACTAAGGTAATTTGCGCTGTAATGATGCAGGATTAGGCACTGGGATACGTGTTAGCCTCTAACCACAGGTATTCCCTGTTTCTCTCAGTATCATTGTCTCCACAGTTTCCACAGTTTGTGACCACTGGCTCCTCGAAATGCTATCAGTTACTAAAAGACAACCTGTGCCGAGTATGTGTGCGTATCTGTGTGTGTTTGGGGATATATGTATGTCTCGCTGAATTATTGATGCAGTGTAAATCCAATCTGCCTCATGGCAGGTGCAACGTGTGCTGTTTACTGTGTGTTTGTGTGTGTTTTTGTACTTGTGTGAGGCGTTGTCAGAGAGGAGGAAGAAGCGGTGCTGTAATTAAAAAGCAGCACAGTCTGCCATTCAGCCCACACAGATTCAGCTATAGGCATACACATGTAAATTGCATACACACATGACAACACATGTACACTGATGCTACAGAGAAAACTTATCCTCCCTCATCTCTCTTCCTCCCTATCCTTCCTTCAGTCTGTTTTGTTTTCTCCCTTACTCTTTGTACTTTGCTCTCTCTCTCTCGCTCTCTCTCTCTCACAAACTTCACAATGTGCCACACTCGAGCTGCAGCAGTCTGTTATTGTGCAGCATGCAGACAAGCTGCTGGGAGCCGACCAGTGATATCATCCCATTGTCCCTGTGCTGCCACCTGCACCAGAGAGTGTGGAGTCTAGGAAGAGAGGGGAGGGAAAGAGAGTTGGAAGAAGAAGGGAGTCAGGAGAAAAGATGTAGAGAGTGAATGAGGGAGAGGATTCTTGAGAGGGATGGAGGACTTTGTGGTTTTCCTCCATTGGACCGTTTAGAAACACTAACCTCTGAAAACACATCTTTTGGAGGAAACAACAGAGGCATAAGCACTGATAATTATAACATAATTCTTGCATAAATTATCAGATAGTGAGCAGGGACCTTACAAACCATTATACAGAGGATTTTGTCATCCCTTTAGTGTTTTTTCCCAGCCTTAATGTGTTTACCCTGACCATTCACCCGGCTGTTGTTTGAGAATCTACAGTACATACACACTAGTGCACACACACACACACACACACACACACACACACACACACACACACACCAGGGATTCATGTTTCAGTGATGTACTCATATGCCAAACAGACATACAACCTCACACTTGCGAATGTACAAACATTTGCAGATTCATGCTGCAGCAATGTACACACTCTTCTCCCTTCCCACAGTATATATAAACATGTATATATATATATTTTATTTATTTATTTATTTTTCTTCTTCAGTGCAGACATACACATAGCAGCTAACTAGCTGACACCCTCACACCTTCACTGGCCTTCCCTTCTGCTCAGCCTTTACATTTGCTCCTGCCTTTGGCATCCCCCCCCCCCCCCCCCTGCATTTCATCTCAACACCTGCAGCAGCATAATGTGTGTGTGTGTGTGTGTGTGTGTGTTAGTGTGTGTACACATCAGTCTGCTGTAGACAGGCTGATTAAACCCCTTCAGCGCTGTCTCCTTCCCCACTGGCTCAGCACACCTCAGTGTAATGACACATCTCTGACACTCTCCACCTCTCCCAGCTGTTTGTGGCTTCTATCAAAGTTATTTATTTTTATAAGCATACTTGCTAACTGTATGTGAATTGAAGGAGTGAGAAGAAGTTGAAGTTGTTTTGTTTTATTCAGCTTTGTTGTTTGTTTGTTTGTTTTTTTGCTGTTGACTCATTGAGCGCAAAATTGATTTCACATCAGAGCAGGAGGCGAAAGATCAGATTGTCAGTTTCTGGACTAAAAAGCCAAAAATTTTGTCTCTCTGCTTAATATGAAGCATTTGCTGTGATGCAGGTGTTTCTCTTGGCTTTTGCTTTGCCATCTGTTTCTCTGCACATTCTGTACACTGCAGCTAGTACTAGTGCAATCCCAAAGCCAAAGGCATATTTAAAAACATGATAGATATACAGTACATACACAACAAGTCTACACACCTATTGTCTTCTTTGTTCTTCTTTTTTACCCATTGGTAGTCTTGCTTAGATGTTTACTTTACTATTGTCAGTTGGTCCACCACTTTTTTCCAGACTGAAATATTGTAACTATTAGATGGATTTTCATGACATTCATGGTTCCCAGAGAATAAATCCTACTGATTCTGGAGATCCCCTGACTTTTTCTTTAGTGGCAATATGAGTTTGACTTTTGTGGTTTTAAGAGAAATGTCTTGAAAACAACATTCCCATCAGCCTCAGCTGTACTTTGTGCTAACACGTTAAACTAACATGGTAAATGTTGTACTTGCTTAAAATTCATATGTTTATGTGGGTACTGTATGTGTTTCTATAGCCTTGTGAGGCTCTGGTTGTGCTGAAGAGACAGGTGGCGTGCGAGCTGGACACACAGCGTGGGTGAGGATGAAGGAGAAGAAGGTGGGAAGAAGAAGAATCTCATTCCCCTCCTGCTGCCACAAACATGCACTTCAAAGACCTCAGCCCTCAGCTGTTGTTGTGGTTCCCTAATAAAACTAATGAAAATTAATGTAAATGAGCAATGACAGTTGAGCAGCAAACAAGTTTTTCTGTAGCTGCTCGTAAAGTAATGGGTTAATGCTTCGGCACAGAGTTAAATGAAACTGATGTCCATTTATCCGTCCATGACTAGTAGCTAATGCATCAGAGGGGCAGGATGTTTGTGCTTATGGCTGCAGTGTTGCCAACAGTAATGAACAGCCTGGATGACGCGCCTCGTGCAGCATCGATCACACACTCTCACACAGACGGCGGATGGAAATTGGTCCTGGTGGGGGAGCAAAGGAGGTACACAAATGCCTGCACCTTCTGTGTACACATATGGATGCAGAGATCAGCACACATGTACATACTGAGAGAGCAAGAGCGTGTGTGTCCGTTTGTGTTTGTGTGTGCGTGGGGCAGTGTGTGTTTATTGACTCCTGTGGATGCTCGCTGCTCACTGGACCGCGGATGATCTTCTTATTGGTGACAGTTTGGAGCTTATAGAGGAGGAGACCAGCTCAGTGGGACTTTCTCCCACTTGGACCTCTTCCATCTCTCTTGTGTCCTCAGCCTGCGCTCTCTGCAGTTGGAGGCAAGCCCCATATACACACTGTATCAGACCAGGCTGTAGTGCTTCCTTCGCTGCTTCATTAACACATGAATGGGTGCCATATTGCCATACTGTGTGGCTATTGCTAGCAAGTCACTCAAAGTCATTGGCTTGTACATGTTGGGCTAACAATAGCCAAGGGAGGAGGGGTTCAAATTTCAGTTGGTTATGGTGGTGCATATCTTTAAAGCGAAATTCTGGTTTATTACAACTTGGGCCTTTTTTGTTCCAATTTTTGTACTCATCAAGCTAATGATGATGAAATCTGGGAACACAACATTGCTGCAACAAAGCAGGATGGCCTGATGGTTAGACAGGTTGAAAACAAGCCAACAGTTTCGCCACATTAACTAAATCACTTCATAGTTAAAACTCAAAATCAGCACACTGGAAATATTAGTTATTATCCTTCTTATAAAAGCTGTGCAAAATAACAAAAACTATAAAGAAAACTAAAGACACATAGGGGAACAGCACCGTCAAACAAAAAACAATTATTATTCTTAAGCTTAAGTGTATTAACGTTATAGTTCCTCTGAGATCCAAAGCTTAAGACATTCGAGTTGGATTGCCAAGCCTTAAAGGAAAACGATTGTGAGCATGGGTTTTATTTTTGTAACTGTGGGCTTCAGTTTCTATTGGCTGTGATTACACTGTACTCACCAAAGTAATCCCTAAGATCTGGGAACTCAAAAAGATGCAAAGGGGCAACCAGCACAAATGTTCAGACAATTATACAAGTTATAGATGAGTCCCCAGGTTAGCCAAACTTATTTGGAAGAGAAAACAAGCAGGGACAGTAAAATTATTACCCAAACTGTTCATTGTTGCCACATTCCAAGATCTCAGCAATGTTGGTGAGAACAATGGTATCATAATTGATAGAATTGATTAGCCTATTTCCAGAGCTCTGAATCGCCATTTGACACCTCAGATTTGTTGAGCACTTAGGTCTGTTGCTATAGAAACAGTGTGAAATGTTTAAAGTTAACTGTTCGTAGCAACAGCTACTGCAGCTAATGCGTCAACTGAAAATGACATGGGTGGGACCGACATGACACTTTCTACTACTCCTACTGAAACAGCTGTCCATGAACACTTTGTCAGGCACAATAAAATAAAGTGAAACAAAATGTCAATTTAGTGCGATTATTATTAACCACAGTTGTAATAAACTGTTTTCCTTTAAAGGAGAACTATTATACTGCATTTCCAGTCCTATATTGTTCTGTGACTTTTGCATGATTCAAAGTTCAAAAAGATTATTTTCAATCTTATACTGATTCTTCACACAGGGCTTCATTTCAGCCTCAGTCTGAAACAAGCTCTAGATGCTCCTGTCTCTTTAACTCCCCTCTCTCAAAGCCCACTGTCTTCTGACTGGCCAAGACCTGAAGCATGTTACCAGGCTGTTGTTGCCGTTGAGCGGTACAGACAGGCTGAGGTAGCTGTACGGAGCAAATGACCATATATGGAATACTGGCTTTCCGGCTCCATGAAGGTCTTCAGAACAGTAGGAAATCTGAGGTTTTGGCTCACAGGGATTTCTTTTAAATACTTTTTCCTCATTTGAAACTTTGGCCATGTTTAACATGAACATCCAACATTGTAACATTGTAGATAAGTCATAAAATATGGAAAAGCATAATAGGTCTCCTTTAACTGTTAAGTGTTACTTAGTCCTGCATGCTAGGTTTACTGTATTTAGCAGAATATTAATCTAAAGCGAGCGCACAACAATGTGGAATGATACATGATTTTAAGCTTGTTTTCTCAGCAGCTCAAATTTTAGGTTTTCCTTTTCGTTTTCTCTTACCAATAAGTTTGATTAACCTTAGAGTTTGTTTAAAAACCTGTATGATCGTATGACTGCTCTTGTTTCCTACTAGCAATTAATTTGGTGAGTACAGTGTTATTAATGATTGGAATGATGACCAAAATGGAAAAATAAAATAGATGCTAATTAAACTAAAACTGAATAATCACAGATACAGGATTAATTCCGTACAGTTAAGGGAAACATAACAGAAGCTCTGGCTTCTGTTTAGTTGGACTATTGTGTGTTTCGAATTGTGCCATTAAGGGTCTTTCAGTTAAAAAGAAATACGATTCAGGTCCTGAACCTCAGGACGGTCTGCTGCCTGTGTGTGGTAAATCTCTCCACTTCTACACTTTCTTTGTTTTTTTAACTGCACTCTCTCTGCCTCTCTCTCTCCCTCTGTCCTTTTCTTTTTCTTTCCATCATCCTCTCTGTTGTCTGTGAGCATGTTAACACTCCAGCCCTGTCAGTGAGCCTCATGGCACCATGGAAACCAGTCACACCATTCTTCAACAGTGTGTCTTTCTGCCTGTGTGTGTGTGTTTGTGTGTTGATGGGCGGGGTAGGGGTCTTGTTTAGTTTCAAAAAGTTGGGGAAGAGGTCGTGGCCGTCCCTATGGGCCTCTTGCTGTAATTCATGTAAATTCCTTTAAGACCCTGGCTGTTTTGTTTTCCTCATTGTCTCCCAAGGTGCATCAGAAGCCTGTCTCATTATTATTGTGTTTTTTTCTTAATTGTGAAATTCCTTAACTCCTTTAATAGGTAGCCAGATACCTTGAGTTATCGTGATAGTCTTGTTAGTTGATACCTCTGAATCTAGACTCCTCACTGTTGGCTGTGTTGTAATGAGTTCAACCATAGTTAAAAAGGCTAACAATACATGGACAACTGCAAACCGAATGATTGTCTGAGGGCAGTGCTGTTGTGTCTTATTGGTGTTATTGTCATGGTTTGTTACTTCATAGAGAATCACATTAATCAATTACTGGTTTGATGTGGTACTCAAACAAACAAGCATGGAAAATTACTTACAGAAATGTATTAGGAGCAAACTTAAGAACACTAAATCATCTATGCCTGTCTTTTCATTCTTAACTCTGACAGCAATGAAGTATTTCACCCCAGTGTTCCACCCCATTCTGCCTCGATAGCCTTGTGAACCCATCCCCTTATTCTCTCCCTGAGCCAATCATATTTCACTCCCATTCACATTTCTGAATAGTAAACTAGAAAGGAACACCCACTGATTGACAAATGCACACACACACGCAGTCACACACACACAAACACACACACACACACAAACAAACACACACATGCAGATAGCATGCAGCTCTAGTTAGGAGGGCTCGGTCTAGACCGCAGCATGAACTTTGTTCTGCTAAAAGTTGCCATTGAAATATGCAGTTGCCATTGAAATATTGTTATTCTATTGCTGTCATGACAAAGAGCAGGGAGGGTCGCTGGTCCCATCTCAGTGTGAGGCTGAAGGAGCAGTGGGCTGGCAGGGATCGCCCAGTGTCTCTGCTCAACAGACTCAGTGTGCAGAAATAATGCCCATTAGACTTGGTCAATCACGGCCCTCGCTCAATGAAATATGGCCCTTTCACTCATTTCATACCATAATCCATACACTTCGCCACTATCCATCATCTCTCTGAAAGATGTCTGCCACTGAATGCTTTTATTTATTATACATTTTTTAAATTAATGGCTTTTCATGCGTTGACGTTAGATGCTGAGAAAGCTCAACGTGCTGAGTTATGTTTACATAGAAAATGACTGAAGCTGTTCATTAGTGAATTAAGGTAGAATTCCTGCCAGCGCAGAGGTTTCGGGTCTCTTGACCGCCAACGAAGCTCTGGAAGTCTGTAGGCTGATGGTTTCATCATGGTAAGTGGGTGGGAATTGTTTTCTCACATTAGTGTGCAACAATGACCATGTTGTGAAGCCATTGAGCATGTCCCACCGGTGCAGACAGAATTCATATGCCTTTGTAGGATTATTAAGTGGCTATTCCCAAACCTGCAAGGAACACTAAACAAGTGGAAACGATTGAGCAGTGGATGAACAAGTACTAAAGTGCTTTACTCACAGGGTCCCTGTGCAGTTTTCTTATAAACAAATAAAAGTTACGTTAACATTCACTGTTACACCAAAATGCATTGTGTGTGACTTTGAGCTGTAACACGTGTTAAATGTATTTCCTTTCTCATAAAACATTTACCAAGCCAATTTTAAATATGTTTTAAATTCAACATTGTGGTTCCTTCGCTGGCAGATTGCAGTACTTCTTGGTGTATTACTGCCTCTTGTAGTTCTGTGGAATAGTGTGAAACTAGCAGAAATGTGTCTCACTTCACCATGCACATGTGCAACAGATAAACAAAACGAGTAGCCAGTCATAGAAAAACAGCTCCATAGTGCTACTAGAGGTCAAAAACTCCCCCGGGTACCTTTTAAGTAAACAATTACATCAATGAAATAATAATCCACTGCAAATAAAAGTCCTGCAAAAAAGTAAAACTACAGAAGTATTATCAGCAGTAATTAACAAAGTATTTAGATCTTTTACTGAAGTAAAAGTACTAATGCAACACTGTTATGTATCGTGTAATACACTGTAACAAGTTAAAGTCCGGCATTGAAAATGTTATCTGAGGTATGTAATAGTCAAAGTATTCGATGCAGAAAAATGGCCCTTATGAGTGGGTGTTACATTATTAACATTAATTATTATTAACATTGTTTTTACATTATTCATGTAAAAACACATTTTTTACCGTTTTAATTGGTTGAGGTGGATTACTTTTATAATCGGCTGCTTATTTTTGCGATTAATCAATTGATTGACTGGTTTGTTAAAATTCGGAAAATAGTGAGAAAATGTCAAAATTACACAGAGTCCAAAGTGACACCCTTGATTAAAAATACAGTTACATTATTAAGATGTAGAAATGTATCAAATCTATGATGTAGAAAAGCGTCAAATCTTAACATTTGTGAAGCTGGAAACAAGTGTTTTGCATAAAATCATATTGATTATCAAAATAGTGGCCAACTAATTTAGAAAGTGGCATGAAAAGAAATTACTTAAGTAAAGTACAAGTACCTCAAATTTGTACTTAAGTACATTACTTGAGTAAATGTACATTACACCACCAATCACCAAAATGTACCAGTTCTGTGACTGTAATAAAATGTAATGGTTCTGTGACTTATCACTGCTGCCTACACTGCATCACTGTACTCAAGTAAAGTACCTCAGAGTTGTACTTAAGTTTCATTCCACCACTCCAATGAAAGGGATAAAAGTGTTGAAAAAAAGATACTGGAGTCTAAATCTTTGTTCAGTTTGATGGACAATGTGCTCTGAGGCTGATTATGTTACATTTTCTGTGCTTTTGTAGTGAGAGGAGTATTATTTAGGGCCAGGCCCAGAGAATAGCGACTCTTTCAAAGGGATAGCTCCAACCATTGTTGCCCTCTGCAACCATAGCTAACAGACATCAAAAGACCTTTTTCACATCTATTCTTTTAAAACAGGCTGCAATAATACCGGTGAGGAGTCGGCAATAAATAAGCTTCCCCTTACTGAGTCAACTAGATTAGACTGCATAGGGACATCTGTTGAGTGTAGGTGAGCACTTTCCCTGGCTCCTAACAGGATGTGAAAGAAAGTCCTTAGGATGTGCCTTGAGGCTTTTTTCCTTTTATTTGTGTAGCTTTGCTTGTTTTACTCCACCTCCACCCTCTATTGAACATCTAGAAAGCTGCATTGACTCGAGCACAATCAGTGCAGCTGACAGTTATTTTAGTGTACACTGGGTGCCATTCAATTTAACATGCAATTATAGTGTCAATTTAGCTTTTATGCTCTGCCAAATTCAGATTGCAGGATGTTATGCTCTGTCATCTCCTCATCCCTCTGACAGTTGCGTTTGATACAAAACAAATAAATTGTTGAATATTTAATGCTCTTGTACAAATGTGGTTTTAAAAAGCCACCCGGTAACTTTGTGCATTCTGGTAGCTGTTCATGTGATACCAGGAAATGTTTAACCTCTTTTGTAGAGAGACAAAAGGTTGTTTTAATCCCACTGTGAGAGGGGAGGGAGGGTCAGGGGAGGGACGTGGGAGGAGGGGAGGAGGGGCAGTGGATGGGTAGGAAGGTTGGGGTGGGTGATTTTGTGAGGGAATCAGCTTGTCTCTCTTTACTGTCACTCAGTCACAGCAGACGCATTGAGGAATACACAGCCACTGGGATTATGACAAGTGAACTATGCTCTCACACAACGGACGCAAACACTGAGGGGGCTTATTCTGATTGACACATACAGAGATAAAGGTGACGTATTCTCTCTTTTGTTCACTGGTATTTTATACATTTTAGTCACCTGAAATCACAGCTTGTGATGCTCTTGAAGATCTGCAGGTGTTAGTCAAGTCAAGTCACAGTGCAGCCTCTTGGATGAATGTACTGTCGAAACAATAATTCTCTTAGTTGATCTCAACAATTTTGATAATCAAGAAATCATTAGTTATTTAACAGGGATAAAATCTAAATATTTAATGGTTTAAGCCTCTCAGATGTGGGGATTTGCTGCTCTTCTTTCTTTTATATCACTGTGCAATAAATATGATTAGGGTTTGGACTGTTCTGTCATACAGAACAAGATATTTGATGATGTTACCTTGCGCTTTCAGAACATGTGATGGCCATTTTCCATTATTTTTCATTATTGATCGTAGACTAAATGTTAATACCTTTTGATTGGTTGATTGACCGAAATTTAGTAAGCAACTTTTTTGATACTTGATTAATGGTTTCAGTCATTTTAAACCAGACATTAAGCTTCTCAGTTGTGAAGATTGCTGATTTTCATTGTCCAATGTTAAAGCCATTTGAATATCTTTGGGTTGTAGAACTGCTAGTTGGAAAAGACATTTGAAGATGTTAGCTTGACCCTAAGGGAATTGTTACTTGAGAAACTGAATCGTCAGATTAATCAATTAGGATTATAATTGTCACTTGCAGCCCTAGATTTTCCCCCACTGTCAATTAAAACAGCAAATCCAGTTAGTCTTGTCTTCTAACTGAAGACTGCGACTTATAGACAGCCGAGGATATTTCTTGCAGTGTGGTCAAATTTCCAGAGCATACCTTTTCTGCAGTAAGAGAGCTTGTTTCCTCTGACAATCAGCTATGTTATTAACATTTTCATGGTTAATTTGCACTTTTTCAGCACTTGCATATCAACACATCATCTTTATTCTGCTGTTTATTCAGTTGAATCTGAGCTTATCTTCAGTGTAATGGCACAAGAGCTCATCTCTGTCTCTGTAAGACGTGTCCCCAAATATAAATTCATCCTAGGGGAAGAATGTGTTCCGACTCTAATTATTTTTTCCCTCTTTGGACGTAATGATGCTTCATTGGGAGAGCAGTATTGTCTACACTCTGCCTCTCATTAGGCAAGAATCTAAAATTAAACCCACAGGCCGATACGCCGGTGTTGAGCCACCTTCCCTTGTCAGAGGACACCCCAGACACACACACACACACACATCAAAACAAAACTCTCATTAGAGAAACGTGTGACACTTTGTTATATTGCATTATCTGCAGTGAACCATGCTTGTTCACCCTGTGGACATTTCACTTTACTGGACACTCATGCACCTTTCAATTTATAAACAAAAATGTTTTAATAATCAGTTAGATCTCTTCTTTTCTGTCTCCGATGTCACTTGAATGTATTGTGTCCCTAAGCAGCTTTACAGTTAACTGACTGTTGTAGTTGAATGAAATGGATAGCATTCATTCATCTATGTGTTAAAAGTCAGCATATCCACATGACTAAATACTATGTTTTTTATATGTCAGTGTTCATATGGATAGATGTATTTCTTAAAAAATATTATAAAAATTAACCATCCAAGGATAATCATTAATGTCACAATCCTGTTTTTTTGCCGCTAACATGGAGCTTTTTTTGGCCATTTGGGGGCAGTACAACAAGCTGTAACCACAACACTGATATATCGTCACCTTTTAAAGTTGATATGGCAAACAGTTGTTTATTTAGACATCCAGCAGAGATTGAGCAGCATTAGCATTCAGAGGATTCAGACCAACTAATGAGTGTCTGTCCAGTATTGACTCTCTATTTGGATATTCACAACTCCTCAAGTAAATATCTCTTTAACCGCTAAATGTCTCACTATGTGCACCAGCTAGTCGCTAACATTGTCTTTCTGGTGGTGAGCAGATGGTGTACAGTGGATTAATCAGAGCTTTTTTACTGAAAACAGCTGCCTGCTGGAAATGACTCTTATGTGAGCCGTGATACTGAACCAAAATAGTATGGTTGTGTTCTATAATACCAAAACAGTGAGGTGAAAGACACTAAAAACACTCCGTAGAACTGAGAAGAACTGCAGGTGGGTAGTAATTATCCTTGGGGTCATCACTATGAGTGACCACTTTCACGTTAAACATAGTCATTTGATCCATTGTCAATATAAAACTATTGATTAACGCTACCATCCTCAGATCTGGAGAGGAGCCCCATCCCCAACCTAGAGCAAAGTCTGGTTTCCTCACCACTGCTGCTGACTGCCAAATGGAAGTAGACCTAGTCAAGCAGCAGAAGTTTCAAATCATGTAACTTTGACACAGCTTTGACCAGACATGATTAATGTGTCAGAGTTCACCAAACAATTGATCATGCGGGACCTCACATTGCCCTGGGAAGAGTGTATGGAGGAGTCCAACTAGTAACTGGAGCTTTTGAAAGCGTGCAGAAGGCGATGCTGGAGAACTTGCTGTTGCCTGTGGAGGTGGGCTGTCGAGGATTTGCAGGGTGCTCACTCTGCAAAGTCTTCACACTACTTGGCATCATTGAGGCAGCAAAGAGGAAGGCAATCAGATTTGCTAATGAAGCTGCAGAGAAAACCACTAGGTGGCTACTGATAAAGGGGGCAGATCTGTAGATCTGTAGGCGAATGCTGCTGGGACGCAAGCTGGGAATTGATCAACCCGGCTGGGTTACCTGGGTGAGGGTGTCTGATGTTGAAAGATCCAAAACACCTGACGAACCCAGGTTCCATCACTGATGATGCATCCCAGCGTCTGCAGGATGTATCTTTCATCAGCAGCTTTAAGTTTCAGAATAACTATAATCACATTTCCTTTATATATTTGCCTTGTTGTAAAATGTTATCTGTATTCATGAGAGAGCCAGGTGTCTCTTTTGTTTGTTAGCTCTCATGACACGAGAGAGCTCCCTGAGGTATTGAGGGCAGCGTGCCTCTCTCGCTGTGAGGTGTTTTGTAGTCCTGCGCACTGTCGGCATCTGATCTCAGGCTATTTTCAGTCTTGGTTCTCCGTCGCTCTTGTTATCACCATGGCAGCAGAGCTGGACTGAGCTCAGCCCGACTCTGTGGTGTGTAAGGGCAGAGGTGGGGTGGCGGGATGGCTGGCTTGATGTCATAGGGGGAGGCCGCTTTTGATGGGATCATCCTTCAAACAGGATGTGAAAAGGTCATTTTGTTGTTGTGTTTTATTCATAGATTTGAGCTGTAATCAGCTGTTTAACTGCTATCTAAATATGCACAGTGAGGCAGAAATTATAAGCTTGGTCCTGTAAGGTTGCATCATAAGAGCTGAACAGATAATAGCTGAACTGTAATTCTGTGGTATGGTATGGTGTACTCACAGGTGTCAGCAATAATACAACGTGATGCTGTGAGTGAATACCATGTATGTCAGTGGTTTTTAAAATCTGGGTCAGGATTCTTTCAAATTTCAGGGCTGTGAAAAGACTAGATTTTCTGGTGTATAATAATATGTAATATTCTTTACAAAGTAATATGTTATTGACTACGCTATGGGGGTAAGGCTTTCTAAATCCTTGGAATGTACAAAAGGTGGAAGTAAATAATGCAGGTTTGGGGAGAATAACATGAAAAAACCCAGCTCAAATGTTTTGATCTTGAGCGAAATCAGCTAAAGAAACCACATCTGTTATATGTGTGAAACAGAATTAATGTAAACCTATAGTTCACAATTGTATCTGCTTAGCGGTGCAGAAAGCAGTGTTCGAATTTAACCGAGTGGAAACGGCGGCATCTCTCAATGGGGCTTCCACATTCTTATTTGGAGCAGCAGACTGAAGTCGATAAGCCTTTGCTAGAAGTAAATTGGACTGGCTTCTTCAATCATTTTTCCCATCGATTCCAGAAGGTGTGTCTGTGTTCACTGGGACGGTGTTTGAGGAGAGGAGCGGAGAGGATTGGGACCAAAATAAAGGAGGGAAGGACAGAATAGGAATAGAAATATAATAGATATAATGTAAAGAGATTAGTAGAGAGGAGGGGGAAAAGGTAAGGACGTGAGCTTTTTCTGGCATGTGACTCAATGTTTACGTCGTGAGATCATTTTTGTACTTTGATTTTAACAACATTGGTTATGAGGAGATGTGTCTCAAAACATATATTTTTTATTAAAAATATGTCAGATCTTGGATGACTTGCGACCTTAAGGCTAGAAACCTCTGAGATACAAGAAGAGAGGAGAGGAAGGAAGAGAGTTGGGTAGGGGAAAAAACGAAGACATGACAGTATAAGGGAGAAGTCATGAGAGGAGGAAAATTTGATGTGAGGAATTGAGGTGATTAGAGAAGGGGAGATCAAAGACACGGACAGGATAGATCAGAACAGGACACTTCTCTCTTCTGGCCTGTGACCCCATGTTTTAGGTATAAAGTTCACTGAAGTTGAACTAAAGTTCAAGTATATAAAGTTCACTGATCAGAGCAAGGTGTTGGCAAGTTGTCATGTAAAACATACTTTGTACTTATAGTACTTTTTTATAGAATTTGTGTTTTGGAGGAATTATTATTATCACAAAAAATTTGACATATTTTTGAAAATATGTCAAGAAGAACAACTGTCTATTATCTCCCATGACGTTCTGCATGAGGAGTGATTTACATTAAGGCTTTAAAACTCTGAGATGAAAGAATGGAGGCGATTTAAGGCGACAAGAGGATTGGGGCAGGAAGAAAAGTGGGCATGACAGTATGAGGGGGAAGGCAGGAGAGGAGAAAGGGTGATGTAAGGAGATCATTAGAGATGAGGAGAGAAAGGAAAAGAGACACCTAACAGGACACCTAAGCCTTCTCTGGCCGTGACTCCAAGTTTACATTCTCATAATCACAGTGAGGATCATTTTATCATATCAAACATACCTTTGTGTGGAAGAACATGGGTCACGGAGAACATAAATTTTTACTGAAGATAAGACAAACATCTGTACATCAGCCTTGAAAAAGTCATCCGACTGTCTGCAGATTCTCTCTCTGTGATAGAAAACAGGAGGATAGGAGTGGGCTGAATTGGATAGGAAAGCAAAGGAGGACAGAAAAGAGAACGGGCGTAATATGAGGTGATGATTAGAGAAGAGGACATAGGACAGGATAGGACAATGTATGATAGGATGGTTTCACACTGGACTGGAAGAAAATTATACATTGCTGCATTTTAGTCCACACTTACTGGGCTGGGATGGTGCAATGGTTAAGACGCCTGCCTTTGGTGTGAGAGACCCGGGTTCAATCCCCACTGTGTCCCTGAGCAAGACTCTTAACCCCTACTTGCTCCAGAGGCGTGCGATCGCTGACATGTATAGCAATTGTAAGTCGCTTTGGATAAAAGCATCAGGTAAATGTAATGTACTTTTTACAAATGAACCATGAGGAGTGAACATGAAGTTAAACAGGCTGACAGTTAACTCGTTGATTGAATGGTTTTGGTGATTGTCACCCTGCATTATAAGCACATCATCATGACCCACGCAGGGGAATCGAACTGCAGTATCATTAGTGTCACTATTATTACTCCAAATCGACCACAAGTTATGAATAATGACGTAGAGACAGGACAAAACAGTACAGTACAGTAAGGATTTGTGGGATCGCTGTCACAAACGTGTTAATTGACTTAATGAACTGAAAAAGTGCACAGAGTACAAGCACTGTTTTTACCAGTGTTTGACCTATTTATAAGGGAAAACACTCGCGCTGACATGCATATGTGTTACTATGGTTACCAAATGATTTGCATAAATATATACATGGCTTATATAGATCAACTTTCAGATCGCTTCCTGAACACATTTGACGATCAGCAGATGGATTTATTGGTAGCTTAGCTTTTGAAATAATTTTAAATTAATGTTTGATTTCATAAATGTATTGCTTTTACAGCACAAGTGAACCAAACTTGCGATTTATCTCTTAAAAAAATATAGACAGTATAGATAATACCTCAAGACAAACATCTGTATCTGTATAACATAACAGAAATTGAGCATTTGCATATTATGCAACTCCTCATGGGCTCCTGACCTTAAGGATCAAAATCTCTTCAGATTGAAGAAGAGAGGAGATGAGATGAGAAAGAGGGAAGAAAATGGGATTGGTTATGGCGAGTTAGAAAGCAGGAGATGGCACAGGAGGGGTGAGGAGAGAAAAGGAAAATGAAGACAGTATTTTACAGAAGAGGAGATGAGGTGAGAGGGAAGAGGACAAGAGCAGATAACACGAGAAAGAGGAGAGGAAGGGAAAGGAGAGGTATAGAGAAGGACGTAAGAGACCAGAGAGCTGAGACAAGACAAGAGGAGAGGCGAGGGTAGGAGATGTGTCTCTCTTCCAGCTCTTAGCGACATGCTTTTGTGTCTATCAGTTTGGATTACACACTTCTGCCCCTGAAAATCCATGTTCACACTTTGGTGTACACATCTTGGATGTTTGCTTTCTTTTCACCAGCAAAATGTGACACAGTTTGTAGTCTTTTAAGTACATTTCCAAAGAGTTTGCACACTTAAAAAAATCACTCCTTTTTACAAGACCAAGTTTGATGTGAAGGGAAGATGTCATGTAAGCACATCCTGGTGTGTAATTTCTGGTGTGACTGTGACAGAGCAGGCGATGAAAAGGATTTCAGCAGATTATAATAAAACCATACATGCAGTAGTAGCCCCGACATAAAGATAATTGATGTACTGGATGTTATGGCAGAAAATTGTGTCCTCTTACATTTAATCTTTTATGTATGATATTTTAATATTATCATATTATTGGAAATTGAAAGGGCACATGAGATTAAGTTTCTGGGTGTTATGATTGATGAACATTTGACATGGAAATCACACATTGATAATATCAAAGTAAGGGTATCCCAAATAATAGGTGTGCTGTAAAAGGTCAAAGATTCTCTAAATAAGAATGCATTGTTTTTGTTGTATAATTCACTGATTGTTCCATATCTGACTTATTGCAT
>JAPMOB010244755.1:0-48357 GCA_029875015.1 Lepomis gibbosus | reverse complement strand
CACCCTCTTTCCCTTTTTATGAGCGTCCATGAGAATGAGTCCACCAGTCATTTACAAGCTTTTGACTTAACCTTGCACTTTGGATGTGTTAGTTTTTATGTGAACCCGAAGTTACATTGAAGCTTTGGCTGAAACTGGTTGGATTAACAACCTTTGCTACAATATTCCTTTTCTGCGAAGGCTTGTGATGTTAAAATACCGAGTCAGTGAAAAAACAATAAAAGGACACAATTAAAGAGACAGAAATTGCACAGTCTTCAGAAGTCAGAGCACACAGTAGCATGTGTTTTTTTAACAATGTTGTCCTTGGAACCTCTTCTATACTCTGTATTAATTTCCTTCCTCTGCTTTCTCCAACTCTTTCCAGCTCACTTACAAGCCCGCAATAACAGTTCCAGCACATCAAAGGTAGTTAATTTAGCAAACACACATGGCAACTTCATCCAGTGTCATATTTTCATGTCAGTTGTGTCACCTGTTGGTGTTCAGCTGGTGGAATGTGGAGGGAGTTAGTGTAGGCCGAGCGCTTCATTCAGAATGACCAGCCACAGTTATCCTCTGCTAAGAGGCCTTCAGTCATTTTTAATTACGGTGTGGACAGTGATTTCAGCATGGACTTGTTCTAGCCTGGCTTTGACCTTACTGACTCAGGTGTCTTTCTAGCACACTTCTTGTAACCTACAACACCAGCAGTATAAAGGCTAACACTTGGTGGTTTATTAATTGTTTTTGCCAAGTGGGTTTTATGAATCAAACCACTAAACCATTTCTGTTTCTTTTTTTTATGGTTTCTTTCCTCTTTCACTTTAATTATTTATCGGTTAATTTTCCGTTCATTTCTATATCAGTAGATTCTTGAGAGGTACTTGAGTTGGTTAATCCGTCACTCTACATATCAAGTCTGCATTATCGTTTGTGAAATTTGAGTGTGAGCGTTTCGTTTCTGATATATAACCTTGTACTCTATTTATTTATGTAAATTCAAACCACATAACAAAGTTTATAACTGTGTGTTTGATTAAACATTTGAGAATGTGGTCAATGAAATTTGTTCTGAGATGAGGCAGTCCCTTCTTTGTTTGCATTGAGGTGATGCTACATTGTGATAGAACTGGAGGGAGACATTAGTTGGCATCTGCTGTGTGCTTCCTGGACATTACTGCTCGTAAACTCTCAGTTCTGAGGGCACAAGTTCTTGCTGAAATAGTGGAAAAACACTGGCTGTTAGACAAATTGGTGAACTGCATCAGTAAAAGTATTGAGACAGTGATGTCCTGGCATGCTGAAGCCAGGTTGTCTCTTAGTATTCTTACTCCTTCCTTTCTTCCGCTCTCATGTTCCCACAGCTTGGATTTCAGGAAACCAACATTCTCCCACTGTTTCTCTCTGGTCGTGTGTTTCTGTATGTCTTTCATCTTCGGTCTCTTTCGGTGACTCTCCGTCTCTATTCCCCCTCATTTCACTCTTGTCTCACTCTTGGTAGCTGTCTGAATATTTCAGTCAGAGCTCATGTTCCACACCCCAGCCACCACTTCCTAGTCATTAGTAGTTACATAGACAGACAGAGACTTGATAGTCGTGCGAGAGTGAGTGTACAACATGCTTTAGAGGTAGTAAAATATAAGACTGTGTTTCACTACATGCCCTTGAAACCATATTACTGTCTGTGTATGACAAAAGCAATGTCTCATTCCTTTGTAATGGTTCATCAGAGTGGTTAATCTAGCTGAACTAGACTTTAAGGGTTTATTGTATTCATTTTCAGGCAATACTACTCTAATTACTTTAGGATTGTCTTGTTTAAATTTAAGAAGCTGTTTTTATTTTGCTATCTTTCCCATCCAGCTCAATCTGAAACAACCACAGGCATCAAACACTGGACCACAGGGGTTTAGCGTGGACATGAGTTTTGACCAAAGAATGATTTCTGCTTTTCAGATATATTTCAGTTTAAGAATTTTTAAAGGCTTGAAGGCGTGAAAGTAAGTGAAGTCTGGGGAGTCTGAACTTGGACAACTGTGCTGCAACACTAGCAGGTTGAGGTGGATAGGAAGTAGGGTACAGCAAAGAAGAGGTCTGATTTTGATCAGGGTTATTTTAGCCGATGCGGATCCTTAGGATTGGCTTGGAACATCTCCAGTTTGGGTGTTAATAAATAATTATTTTAAAAACAGAATAGGTTCATAGACACAAAAGTCAAAGTTGTCATCATTCAAAGATGTGGAACTCCATTCAAACACTCACTCACTAAAAAGCTGTTCTGAGAAAATATTTCCTATGTTAGCAAATCTACTGGTGCTACCAAAAAAAAGTCCAGGTTCCGGAGCAGTGAGCACAGTCTACACATTTGAGCTTTGAGGAAACATTTGCACACATTAACTACAATTTCAACAAAACCCCAAAAACCGAAATGTTAAATATGCTGACTCCAGCATTGGCATCCTTCTTGGCTACTCGTTTTCCATTGACCCAAATTAGTGTCAAACATGGTAATTCACCAGTATGTTAAATACAGGGAGAAGTTACAGTAGGCTGCTGTGCCATATCCTCATGTTACAGTCAATTTACCACACAGTCTTGAAAAAAGTTAACCTCTGTCAACCATTGACTTTTGGGCAGCCTTTATTGGCATTTGTACAATTCTCCAAAGGAGAAAAGGTGTAAAATTGTCAGATATACTGTAAGTTTGATCCACAACTGTAGTCAGAACTACAGAATGAAGCTCCACAATCATGTAGTTTTATTTTTCTGCTATTTGTCAAGGTTTTGTTGAATCTTATTTTCATTGTTGATTACCTTTAGACTTGTTCTTTTGTCTATATAAAATTTCACAAGATAGTGACAGTGCCCATCACATTTTCTGAGTTGACATCTACATATTGCTCCGTTCATCCAACCAACTGTCCAAATCTAAATATTCTAGAAATTAATCATCATTTGTTTCTTGAAGCTTGTTGACATAGAGCTTACTCTCAGGGCTAGTTGGTAAAGAACACTGCTAACACGCTAACTAGCTGGAACATGCTAGTCAATCACGATTAGCTCCCCAAGCCTCTTTATATTTTCACAGTATTGTGACAATACTTTTCAGGATTGTACATTATTTCATTTAACAAACATTTTAATGAAAAGGCGAATAACAACTGATAGTTATCTAATCTACTAATTGCTATGATTCCAGTCAATAATTAATTGATTTTGCCTTTAAATGCTGGTGTGACCTGACCTAGAAACATTAACTCCTCACATTTGACTGTAACTGTAACCTGCAAATGTTTGGCCTTTTTGCTTAATGAATTACTTGAATTATCAAAATTGTCAATGATTAATTTTCCATCAATTTACCAATGAACTAATTAGCAACCATTCTGTTGCTCCAATAGCTTCTACACGGAGTCCAAACATGCCAGACAATTGCAGCTCTGTGCTTGACAAGGTCAAGCCTGCTCTCAGTGAACTACAGTTTTGCCTCCAGGCTGAAGGTGAACTATATGTATGGGACTCTGCAGAGGCAGTTGTGTTACACATTGATTCATTTGGGGGCAAAGAATGGTGACCTGTAATTATATGTGTGTTGAACAAGCTGCTTGTATGGCATGTTCACTGCAACATCAATCAGCCGACCCCTCTGTTCCTTTTATCCTCCAGCTGGGGCTGCTTCTTCTGCGGTTTAAAGTAATGTCCAGTGTATACATCTAAAAATGCTGTGTACATGTGAAAACAACCTGCATGATGTCATTTTTGAAAAGTTCTCTGTCCACACTAAAATGCCAAAGAATGAGGAAATGGCTAACTCACTACACTTCCATTTTCATCTGGCAAACAAAAAATTATGATCTAAAGCCAACATCTAGCGAGGAGTTGGAAAGACTGTGAACTTCCTTGTCCCGTCCCACTTATATCATACTTCATTATAGTAGAACACACAAATAAGTTGCTTACATATTTGTTAATGTTTCTGTTGATAATAAAGTAAAAAATGATAAGTTTGATTGTGGCACATAAATGCTACATCTCAATCAGGTGAACACTAACTCCCGTGTTGCTTTAGCAAATTTACTTGACATTTTGATGCCAGCAATATGTCATCATCTTACATTTATAATCCAGCATTATTTTATTTAGATAAAGTTAACTTTTATTTTGATGCTGTATGGATGACATACTGAACATAAGCACTGCGCACCTGGTTGGGTTTGTCCTTACATTGAGCATTACTTTGTGCAACCCTACAATGAATGAAAAGTAATAAGAAAGGGGGGGAAATATAGAAGATGCAGACAATATAGTGTTTTTCAGTCACAACAGTTTTAGTCACAACATGTTAAATCCTACTCCAGTAATATTAAAACATGCTTACTACAGTTAGTAACAGATCTTCTGACAACAGCCAGGAGGGAAATCAGCGTGTGGAACTGCTCCGACTACTGCTTTTGGACATGCAAGAAATGCAACCAATCGTCCAAAAGCTTGATCGGTCAGGCAATTATTCAGTCTCCATACACGACACTGACACTACAGCATGTGGAAGCTATTTTCTAGAAATGCCGCAGTCATTGTCCATCTTCTTGAGCAACTCATGCCCGTTCCTTTTCTTTACACATGGTTTTATGACTGCTTGTACTGTATGTGTTTTACGTCTGAAGTGCAGTTTCCTCTGCCTGTAACAGTGAGGGTGTTGGGCCTGTTTTTGAAGGTAGTGTAGCAGGGAAATTAGTTTCTGTGTGGTATGTATACTGCGTAACATAGTCTGGCTCTCAGTTCCTTATCTGTTTTATCTGTGCTGTAATGCACTGCTATAATTAGATCCTTATTTCACATGCAAGACAGGTAGACACCAATAAATCAGTCTGTAACAGACTCAATCAACAGACTTCAAACCTGTTAATCCACAATCATGTGACATATATATCAAATCTACAAACTTACCTGTGAGTAGATTTAAATCATGATTCTCCACCATAGATTCTTTAGTGCTTCTGGTGTTATTTCTCTGAGGTCTAATAGTGGAAACTGAAACGGATATCCAACAAAATCTATTATTTGCCATAATCTCAAATTGTTCGTCTCTAGTTTTTGAGCTGTCACACTGACAGCCAAACAAAGGGGTGTGAAATCATGACCTCCTTGGAAAATTATAAACCAGCACAATTAAAATGGCAAAACACATGGTAGTAAAACCAGTAAATACAAGAGGACACACCTAATGGCCTTTTAGTTGTACTGACAATCAGATGAAGGATTTCTGAATGTTCATGAAATTATTGTCAGTATCTGCTTTTGAAAGACAGTATGGTTTCTAATAATCTCAATGTAAATTTTCCAGTAATGGAAAAAAACATCAAACTTTTTTGTTGTTTGGATGGACTTTGGCTTCAACAGTTAGCTTTACTGAAAGAGGTGGGGCAATCAATTGCGAATTTCACATAAATGTTAAACTGTGCCAGACAGAGTCAAAAGCAAATGATGGACAAATGATGTCAATTCTTCATTAGGACTGATTGTTATCAGCCATTACCTGCCCCCAGTAATGTCAGACCAGAACAATAGTTTTTAGCAACGCTTGATTGCAAACTCATTTCTATAATAGATAGAAAACAAATGTACTGTAACAAACAAGCAGTGTGATCTTGTGACATGTTGCTAATAAAAGTAGTGGCTGCATTTGGCTCAGTGGAGCTGTCAGATTCACAAATTAACCCACAACAAAACATGTAGACTAGATGTGAGAGTTCATAATCTTGTGCTAACTTACACACCTTAGTGTAACACATATACATTCCAGGTAAAGTGCCACTGCAACATTATGAGCCCTGAATACACAAGCTTAGCCCTGGTGACAGTGACACACACACAGCTTTTCAGAAAGATGACTTCACATCGTAGAAAGCTGACCAAACTTGATCCTTCACTCCTACAACAATGGCCGCCATTGAGTCTGACTCAAATAGTTGAACCTCTCCTTCGTTTCCTGTCAGAAGGAACCTCCGAACAGGCATCTCTCGGACAATGTTCAGATTAGAGAAAGATTCCACATAGTTTATTTTTTTCCTGCTAATTATTCGGTAACTGTAAATGCAATAATTTGCAAGCATCTTAGGTACATAAATCTTTCAAACCTACCTTTCAGACCTGCAAAATCTTGTTGGTTAAAAACAGGGCTCCACCCAGATGTTTTGATGTAATAATTTCATAATCTGTCCACCTTTTTAAAAAAATGCATTTTGCTTTATTAAATCCATTGAATTTGAAAAGTGAAGGCAAACACTTTTTTAAAGCAAAGTATTGTTTGTTTTGAATTTTCAGAAAATGCCTTGTGTGAATTCCAGCTTTACTACTTATTGATGTCTTAGTTGAGATTGGTCAGCTATGGACTGGCTAAGTCTGCTCAAACAGATTCCAGGTCAGATTAATTGACTGTGATTCCTAATCTCAGACTATTCAGGTGATCAGATCTGTTTCTGGTTCAGTTGTTTGAGAACAGAGATGAGAGGAGGCCACTGCAGGTTTTCTTCAGCTGTGATCCGCCTGCTCACCTCCTCCAGGGCACAAACCTCAGGTTTATCTACATCTACACTTTTTTTTTTAAGTTACCACACACACACACACACAAACACACACACACACAGTGCTCAGGTGAAATGACGTCATGCCTCAAACATTTTTTCTTCCTCTTTGCACGCTTTGTTTCTTTCTGTCTCTTTGCTTTTACACGTTTTCACTCTGAGGATACTTTTAGCAGTTTGCTACTTTAAGTCGTCAAGCCTAACCCTGCCTCCTAAGGTCCGTGATACCATTTAATGCATGGTGTGAGAGTGTTGCTGGTACAGTATGTGTGTGTGGGAACAGATTGTAATTATGTTCACCTTTTCAAGTTTTTAGCATCACATTTGGTGCTTACAGTTCCTTACAGTTTATACTTTTATACTTTCTTGCAGTCCACAGCAAAATGTTGTGCTGGTGTGGAACATGTACGCCTGAAGAGTGAACACAGCATATATGTTATCTAAAGAGATAACAAAGAGATACATTTTATTATTGGACACCATAGTAGCATTCACTCAAGACATTTTGTTATTTCATTGTGCAGACCTGTGTTGTAGAATGACAAATGAATGTCCCTTGAACCTTGATTGTAATACAGTTGGAATAACTGCATGATAACTGCATGATTCAGACCCCTGATGTGGGCATGTGTGTGGTTTGCAATACATCAGGAACAACATGTTGAAGGTTATTGCTTACTTTGAAGACATGTTGGAGATATAAAACAGTTTCTAGCAAGAATACATGTTGTTCATATGCATCCCTGTCAGCCACTGATCATCCTAACTGAAAGATATTTAAAGTTAGCTTGAATAGTGTTTATTACATTTCCTATCAAATCTATTTGCTCCTTTTTGTCTTTTTTTATCATATCTGTGAATAGCCTATACCAGTTGTTGTTGTTGTTGTCGTTGTTGTCATTGAGTCAGGGGACACCCAGGGGTCTCTGAGTGGGTTCCAGAGAGTCCACAGCAAAAAGGGAAATCATTTATTTTCACTATAAATCCATCCATACAGTTACACAATGACAGAATGTATGACTATTTTGGTCATTGGTTTCATACACTTTCTGTAATAAAACATCTAAAAGCAAAACTACTATCAAATGGGGTCCATGGTCTATTTTATGTCAGTTTAGGGGGCCTTGTTTTGAAAAAAATTGAGAACCACTGGCTTATATAACAGCACAGGAATAACAAACCTCTTCTGTCCTGTTTCCATAATTTTCTCCCAACATATTAAACAAAGGAAACAAGTTAACAACAATATTGACATATACAAAAAAAAATGAAAGTATGATTTTTTTTTTTTCTCAGTTCCATAAAATGTGACATGTTTTAACCCAGTCACCAATTTTGGCTTATCACTTTTTCCCCCAGTTCAGAGCAAACAAAAATACCTGAGGGTCTAAAGGAGTCTGTTACTCGTCTCTCCTGTCATTGTAGTCTATGCGGCTCGGTTGTCAGACCAGAGCAGCCAATTTTCTTATTCTACCAGATGATAAACTGTATTTTTTGGTTTTAGCACTTGTTACTGATTCCAGAATTGATTTGTCTTTTGGGACCCTGAATACTTAGTTTCATCTAATTTTCTCTTTCAAAAAAGTTATGTAAATTTGTGCATAATAAAATTACTGAAAAATAACTGATTGAGCAAGAGTAGCTCTCTTAGTTACGGCATTATTTTTATTTAAATGATTTTTGTGTTGTCATTCAGATACCCAATTTTCTTTACTTGTGTTGCTGGAATAGGCCTCTTACTTTTTTTAAGGTGATTAATAATAATTAATTAATGATTAATACATTATTGATAATTAATGGGTATGTGTACAATCCATTAAGCAAAAACCTTAAATTTACCTAATATCACCTTGATCCATTCAAAACAAAGGTCTGTAAATCTATCAAAAGCAAGATAGCAGTGGAGATAGTTGTTATCGGGAGATGTACTGTGACTGGTAAGATTCACCAGCGTTTTCCTGGAAGAGATGTTCATTAGTTGATTGTCCTCGTGTGATGGTAAACAGAGAAGCGGCCAGCATGGCCCTGTGCTGTCCCTCACTGCCACAGCCCTAAATCCCCCCTCCCTATCCATTTAAGCAGCAAGCTGACCATCTGTTCCAGGCGCCAGGCCCTAACTCAGTGCTTAAAACACACACTCAGACACACACATACAGACACACATAGTGCAATCACTCAAGCAAAGAAACCTGCTTTTGGCTGTGTGTATGGATTCAGCCCTATGCAGTTTTAGTGAGTGCTTTGTGTGTGAGGTTAAAAAGACGGTGTGTGTTTTTTTTTTTTTTTGTTTTTTTTTTCTCTGTGTATCATGTGGGTGTGTTTGTATTTAGAAAGGGTAGGCGTCCTGTGTGCATGTGTTTGTATTCCTCATGGTTATTTCAAAGTTGCTGAAGCAACACATTTCATGTGAGGTTGGATATGTGACGACAGGAAATGACCAGGGGTGCAGTATTGTATCATTTCCCTGCTGGAGTCTTTAGGTGATCCACTCAAAGCAACTGTATGTGTCCCTTCTCTGTTTAATCCATTCCAGTTTGTCAGACAAAACAATACATACTAAGACACTAACTTGGGACCTGGGAAATTACAACAGGAATTTTTTCACTGATGTTTAATAGACAAAATGATGGGTGGGCAACGATGGAGAACTAGCAAGACACAGCAAAAAAATGTAAGTATCCAATCGAAAAAAAACCCCACTTTCTCCCTTCAGGCCTCCCTCCAAAACCACTCCCCCCAAAATAATTTTTAAGCACAATGCAGACATGGGCACAGTAGTCTCAGTCCAAAACAAAGCCTAACCATGTCATGTGACATGCTTCAGTAAGAACAAGTACAGGGACCACTACAGAAAATTGCAGATGCCCATTTAATATCGAGGAATTCACATAAACTACATTGCAAGAGGGACCCCGTTAGCTTTAAATTAAAACAATAGCTTATGTTATATTTGATTTGATGTTAAAAAAAAACTTGCTCTTTTTTCTACGTGCATGAAAAAACTACAAGGTACAAGGTTGATTTATTTGTCACGATACAACAGGCTGTAGAGTGAAACTGAGTTTGTAATAACTGATAGCAACAAGTTGAAACCCATTCCTCTGCTCTGGAAATCAGCATCTTTAGAAGTTGGCGAGAAAATTGTGGGTGATACACAAGTTACACTTTGCTCCGTGTGTGTGCATACGTGCGCGCATGCATGAATGTTTGTGTTTATGTTTGAGCTCACAGATAGCAGGGTTAGTATGATTTCAACACAGATTTGTTGTTCACGATGTAGCGTTTGCATAATCATGAAAATCAGGTACATTGAGTTTACTGCCTTCTTTCGTCAGAGATTTAGGGCATGCCTCTCAACATCACTTCAGCTCCCAGCACACCTGTAGTGAGTAGAGATGATGACGCTGGTACAGAAACACTGCTATGGGAACTGCAATGCCTTCCCTTTCGCTGTATGGACAGTAGCTAAATTTGTGGTGCGTTCAAGCACAATAAATTATATTCGAACAGTGTAAAACAGCTAGCGATTTCGGTCTATAAAAAACGTTGAATAGATTTTGGAAATATGAGCAGGCATGCTGTTCCCTTCAGACTTTTACTCCCGGAACGGTGTACCCATGTGTTCCCCCCTTTTCCACCACTGGCTACAGAACTGTCCAAATCCTGATCATTGTGAAAAATCACAGAGCAGCAGATTTTCTTTGTCGGCAGCTCAGTCATCAAAACCTCTTCTTTTTTTTCTTCTTCTTACTCTTCCTCCTCCTCTTCTCTCTGTGGCCTTTATTCACTCCTCTGTGGTGTATTAAAGAGGGAACTTGTGACTGGCGTGATTGTGTATTCAATAAAGAGGATGGCAGCTGCTAGTTGTGGCATTGGTATGTGCTTGTGTGTGCTCGGTAGCCTGTATGTGTGTTAATGGTAATCCTGTAGATCCTGATGACTTACCCTTTATCCTTTTGAGTATCCATGTCGGGCTCCAGCAAAATAATTTGGCCATTACATATTGGCGCATGAAGTGTTTGTGTCATAATTTGACATATTTTGTCATCTGCCAGAATGCAGTGGAGTAGTTTTAGATTAACTGAGTAGTCTGCTTTATTGCATCTTCAGATCCTACATACAAGATATCAGTCCTGCTAGTTCTGTGCATTAGTTTGATGTGTTATGTATTTTGTGTGGAAATATTAATGTTTTCTGTTGTGTTTAGCCTGAAACAAATGATTATTTAGTCTTCAGGCTATTGATCAATTATTGTGTCTTCCTGTTCTGATTTACAGTGAAAATGTCTTGAATCGGTGGCCTCTCCTGCCCAGTAAAGGACGTGCCAGTGCCAGCTGCTGCTAATGGGAACTCCTGCTCCGCCATGAGTTCTCGTGATGGCGGAGGCGGCATCGGTGGCGTGGGCACCCTGGGTCGGCGGCAGCGCTTTGAGAACTCAGAGTTCACAGTGCGCATCTACCCAGGAGCCCTGGCTGAGGGCACCATCTACTGCCCGATAAGTGCCCGCAAGACCACCACAGCTGCTGAGGCCATCGAACGTGTCATTGACCGCCTGCAGCTGGACCGTACCAGGTGTTATGTTCTGGCTGAGGTGAAGGAGTTTGGTGGGGAAGAATGGATTCTGAACCCATCCGACTGTCCGGTGCAGAGGATGATGCTTTGGCCCCGTGTGGCACTAGAGCAACGTCCACTGTCTGGCGGTGAGGATTACCGCTTCCTCCTAAGGCAAAAAAACCTGGATGGCTCAATTCACTATGGTGGCAGCCTCCAGATGTGGCTGCAGGTCACAGAGGAGCGTAGGCGTATGGTGGAACGTGGACTGCTGCCACAGCCTGATTCTCAGGGTGATCATGCAGATCTTTGCCATCTGCCGGAGCTTAATGAGCGCTCACTGCTGGACAACCTGCGCTTCCGCTTCCTCCAGGAAAGGATCTACACTTATGTTGGAAGCATCCTCATCGTCATTAACCCCTTCAAGTTCCTGCCAATCTACAACCCCAAGTATGTGAAGTTGTATGATAATCACACACTGGGAGATTTGGAGCCACATATTTACGCCGTGGCTGATGTGGCTTATCACGCCATGCTGCAGAGAGAGAGAAATCAGTGCATTGTTATATCAGGGGAGAGTGGCTCTGGGAAGACCCAAAGCACAAACTTTCTCATTCATCATCTGACTGCTCTCAGCCAGAAGGGTTTTGCCAGCGGAGTGGAGCAGATAATCTTGGGGGCAGGGCCAGTACTAGAGGTAAGCAAAAACACATAAATTGAATTTGTTGCTTGCCACTGTGCTCTGCTGATAACAATGTTGTGCACTTGAAACCAGAGACATGATTCGAACCAACATTATAAATTGTGACTTGACTGGCTGTACGACTGAGATGACTTTAGACTGTCCTTGAGGATTTTGGACTTGGTCTAGAGTAATGAAGTTGGGAGCACATGGTTATAATTGATTTCATCAGAAGACAAGCATTATGTCGAAACATTAGTTGCTGCATCTTATTAAAAAGCTCTTATGTAAAAAAACATCTGCTCTAGACCTCATCACTCCAGATCCTGTCTCAGCTGTCTTTTGAGGCTTTGAGTTTCGAGTTGGCTGATTCCTTCATTCCAGACTTGAGACGTGTCTGAAATGAAATGAGACTTAACTCGGATTTTCCCTAATAGACAGTGCTTGCTAACAATGCTGTCTGGTCACCTTCTTGATAAGTTGAATTGGCTTCATAAGACCTACAACATCTGTAGACATTCAAGTTACACTGATATATGAGGGCTGATTCATTCAGTGTGGACTTTAAGATTCCACAGTTTGTCTGTTTTAAAAAGATTGATTCGATGAGTGTGAGTGTGGCTTTGACACATAAGTTACACAACACTGCTTAGCCACAAGCGTATCTATGGTTGGCCTTAGTTGTGTCTGCATACAGAGAGACCAGCTGTGTGGGGATTATGCAGCTCACAGAGGAGCTCTCTTTCTGTAGGCAGCCAGTGGTATATCAGTGGTTACAGTTCTATGTTCTTGTTTTTGTGATTCCAACCATTTTTTCTGTAACCTGGAAAGATTGTCTCAAGATAGACCTTGTAGAGGCTCAGCCAAAGGTTGTGAAGGAAACTAGTTGTTTTCATATCACTGAAACATTCCACTCATATTCTTTTTTTTCTATGGGGACCTGTCAAGTTAAAACACACCAGTCAAGAGTCTTACAAGTTCATAACCACACATTGTTTTCTCATTTGTCTCTGTCATCGTCAACATCAATTGAATTCCTGAACATTACGTAACACCGTATGCACAATGATGCCAGTCAGGGAGGCAGCTACTGGTTGCTTATTGTCAAGAGGCTTGTTTATTAGGTTTATCACTCACTGTCACGTCACCTGACGACCACCTGTTTGTACTTCATTCACTTACTAAGAACAGGGTAGTGCTCACATAAATAGAAACATGTCTTTTGGCATTTCTTCATCTTGGTATAGGGATTTCATCAGTATAGTGTTACCAAATGTGTTTATTATCTATCAGCAAAATAATTTATAGTATCTTTTTTATGACGTTTTCTTAGCATCAATGTCAAGATGAAAATGGCACCTTTTAAAAGCTAAATTCAAAGATAACCAGCAAGACTACAATCTTTGCAACGAGTAGGCTATCTCTACACTGCCTTTTATTGCCTTCAGTTTAGGTGTGTCACTGGAGTTAATGTGTAAGCATGTTGGGTTAATCCTCAGCACAGCAACACGAGTGAGTAATTTTGAGTTCAGAGGAGCAGCCTTTAATTGTTTGCACAGTAAGATTGCGTATCTGCCCTCTGGTGATTGATGCAAATAGTGGAGCTGTGGTGCTACTGCAGAGAAAGATAGAAGAGGGGAGGAGCAGCAGCCAGCATTACCTCATAAAAAAACATTTCCCTATAGCTCTTCATTCAGGAACGTAGACAGGCACACAGGAGGAATTATATGTGACATTTTCAATATATTCTGTGGATGTCTTTGTTTATTCATCTGCTTCTTTAATTGTGTGTAGTTATATTTCATCACACAATGTTGTCATTGATAAGGAGTTCATTGACAAAAGTTTTGATCTACATTTCCCACATCTTAAAGCTGGGGTAGGCAGTGTTGGAGAACTAGCTAGATTTTGAAAGTATCCAATCAAAGAAATCCCATCTCCACCCTGTAGGCCTCCCACATGCACAATGAGTACACAAGCAAAGTTCAGGTAGACAGGTATATCAGCCTTGCTTATTACAGTCCTGCGACAGCCACAGATACCAGATTTTTTTCTTCTTTGTGTCATAGCATTTTATTTATTGATTGCTGTTGGTATTTAAAAAGTATTGACCTCTGGCATGGGCTATTGGTTACAAGAGCTGTGCCTCACTTGACTTAAAAGGGAACTCCTCTGATTTTACACATCAGTCTGCTAAAAGGTCTTGTGAAGTACTTATGCTTATGTGAAAAATGCATTTTTTTCTCTCCAAAGAGAGCTGTGCTTAAGCAGATAAATTGACTCAAGTCACGACACTTGTTGTTAATGCATGTGGCATGTTTTAACAAGGAAGGAGGAAGTGTGCAATAAAGATGATATCTCTGGTCGTGCTGCATCGACTTAATTATTTTTTTTAATTCTCCATCAAACTCCAACAGTGTTCTGTGCAGAACTCTTCTAAAAAAGGGGAGATGGTACTAGTGAAATTTCTGATAGATAACCCTACATCAACTGAAAATACCACAGTGTCATTGTGTTATGCGCAGTTCAACTCATCACATGCTTTTGTGGATATCGCTTAGGTTGTATGACAGACGTCTTTGCAACGTCTCCTTTGTTTAATCTCTCATACCTTACTTATTTGTCACTTAAGTGACAAATTGTGCATCCTATTTCACAACACTGTTTTAAAGTTTAGGGCGTTAAGTCATCATAGTGGGAAATCTAGTATCATATCGTGTGTGCCCCAATTAACTTGCAATCAGAATTTACTGTCTCATATTATAAACAAACAGTCTAGTGGAGATATTTAAGATATTTAAGGATTTAAATATTATAAAATAGCAATGGAAAATGATGTGTTGGAAGAAAGAAAAATCCAAAGATCAAATGTTAGAATTAGCGTTTAGCACTTGTGTGTTTTGTATCACAAGCTGTTGAGATGTGTAATTACATTTTGAGATCTTATGAAGCGTTTTGAGAATACATCATAAGGTTAAGCAGATTATCATGAATGGAATATACAACTTTACTAAAACATTGCACTCTGAAAATATCAATCAAAGGTTTGAGGAAAATTCATGCTTATTTTGTTGGCCTCTGAACCACTTTACTTTAAGGTTTAATGGCAGTATTATTGACTGAGCCAGTTCTCATTCTTGAAGTCCAGGATAATGTTTGAGCCACAATACTATGGAAAACCAAAGCAGGCAGACATTTTCTTCTTACTGTCGGTGGAAGGGCAAACTCATGTGGAGGCTTAAAGCGTGGAGTGTTTTTTTTATTTTTAGCCCTTCATAGAGGATATCACTTTACATAGTTTTGGTCTTTTTGGACACCAGCCAACAGCTGCAGCTATGTGTTAAGATCCTGACAAGCACTGTCGCTCAAGTGCTCAATTAATTAAACTCAGCTTGAAGGAAATGAAAACGAGGGGATGTTGTGCTGGTTAGATAAACACAGCAAGTTACAGAATTTTGGTTGAACATAGTTATTATTTCAAATTAAAGCAAGTAAAGATGTGACGGGCTTAAAATGTTGGGATAAGAGTGTAAAGGAGAATAGATTGAGTTTACTTATCCTATTTTCGCCACCTTTGCACTTCCATTGACCCTGCAAAGTGAAGATGAATACAAACATGAAATATGACAAATACTTTACCTAATGTTGGTTCAGCGCTTATCTACTGTCTGTCATTCTTGCAGTTGTTTGCCTTCTTGTGGTAGATATGAGTGAAATTGACATGAAGCCATACATTCCTGTGACTACATACATTGTCTGGGTAGTCTTTATCTTTGTATGTAGGAATGTAGGAAATTTTCACTCATTCTCACCAAACACAATAAACTACTTTACACTTTACATCTGTACTTTTTCCTGATAAATAATTTCATTTCATCTATAACCTGCTGCATAAATATGCATACCATGAGAAACCACAATGTTAGACATTAGCCGTATAGCAATAGATGACGGACAGCTATGAAGGAAAGCTGTTGCAGTGCAGCATTATTATTAAAGCCCATTTGCTGCATGTTTCTCTGCTTGTTCTCCATTTGTTCAGAAGTGCTCATCAGTAATGATAGGTTAGTGTAGATAGGTTCTGAGTTTGCTCACATAATAGTTCACCTTTTCTCTGTTCTTTAGTTCTTTGTGACGTATCTACAAAACCCAAACAACGGCTGGATTAAAGACTGATAGATGAAAAATGTATCCTGACTAGTTGGATGTACTTTATTTATTTAATAATTTGTAGTTTTCTTGTACTAGCTATTCCTCACTTAGTGTTTAACTACCACCAGTACTACCACTTTGGAGCCAAATGTCAGCCTGTCGAGACTTTCAGTTTTCAGGTGGCTACCTGACATTTAAGAATGATTAAAGCACAGATGGGGAATAAATGTCCTAAGTAGGTATGATAATGCAATATGTGCTTAAAATACTACAGGATGTCTCCCGGTAACCTAACGGTTGACACATCCACCTGTCCACTGTTGGACTACATTTGGAGACCTTTTGTTCCACTCTCTCCCATGAAAAATAAAAACATTAAAAAAAGAATAATACATCAAGCTAATTTAACACGAGGAATATAACAAATTAGGATTCGGATTCGTGTTGTTTTATGGTACCAATACAGGGCGATAATGGATACTATTAATGGAATTGGTTCTGGTTCAGCATTGTTATTGACCCTGTTGAAAACAAAGACTGCTGACAGGAAGCACGTTCATTTGTTTTCACATGTGAGCCAAGTGACAGCTTAATATGAGCTCAGCTGTCTTCTGTTGTCCCCTGGGTCAAGAGGGAGAGTATGGGGTTACCACACACTGCTCACTCTGACAGTGCATCATCAGGATCTGCTTTCCAAGATCAGGGAGGTGTCATAGGGCATTAGTGCATGAGCACGGCTAATGGTGTGTGTGTGTGTGTGTAGTTTAGTGGGGTGTTTCAATGTGCCTGAGCTGAAAGCAATTATTGCTGCTGCCATGAAAGGATGTGTGGACCTATTTTCACATGTACACACACACATTTGTTCCTCTATCCTCGTGGGGGCATGTCATTGACATAATGCATTCCCTAGGCCCTTACCCTTACAGAAATCAACATAACTATATGCCTAAAACTTAACCCTAACTGGATTGTAACCTGAACCCAAAACCAAGTCTTAACCCTCAAAAAACAGTCTCTACCCACCATCAGTTGTTGTGCCGCACAAAACACTAATCACTCACTCACTCACATTTACAGTCAGTCAGAGACTTAATGACTCTTAATCATTACACTTACTGAAAACAACCACTCAATATGTTTGAGTTTTGGAGTAGTGGTCAGACAAAAAAAAAGCTATCTAAAGACATCTCTGTGGGGTCTGGGAAATTGTGATTCACTTTTTTCTAAGATTTTATGGACCAAACACTTCATCAATTTTAATAAATAAACTGATGGGTAGTTGCAGCCCTAAAATTAACGTGTAACTTTCAACCTTGGTGGAGATTTTTGGCTTATTTTCGCTCATTGTTTTGCTTGTCTGACTTAAAAATGTACTGTATACTGTAGCGGTGCCTTAGAAGTTCTCATAAACCCCCATAAGCAGCTGTTTCCTGTTAAAAGGCCCTGATAGACCCCATGTGTATGGCAACTCCCCATGACCAAACAACAAAGCTGCTGAAGAAAGTCATTCAGCAGATAAATACCCAGATATTTTGTGTTGGTGAAGACCAAAGCAAAGTTTAAAGGAGAGATGAAGTGTGTATGGTGGCTGTTTTCACGTTTCTTGCCCTGTGATGACCAAAGATCTATTAATGGGGTTTTAATGCTTGAGTTTTTTTACAGCATGACACTCCCAGTGTGAGTCAATTCAGGTTAGCAATTTCACCTCTCAGCCTGGCCTTCACTGCTACCTCAGTACACACAGAAATGTACACACACTTGCACATTTAATTCCACCTCCCCAGAGCCCCCACTAATACTCAGTAGGATTAGTGTGTATTACAGGATCTCCCCCAACTGGGCGGGGTCAAGCGAGATTTACTGTGCTCTGAAAGTGTTGTTTTCCTCAGGCTCGGGTGAAAAAAAAAAAAGACGAGATGAGAGAGACAGGGAGTCACTGAGCGCCATTCATGTCCAGCGTCCTTTTGGTTGAGTGTAAAGTTACACTGCTGTGTGTTGTGTCTGAGGTAAAACTAGGGTAAAGAGTGTAACACTGGCCAGTAAGAATGCTTGCACAGTGGGCTCAGTAGGTTGCTTTTCCTTGTTGAGTAACATACAATATGTAAATCTCAAGTGCCAGGTTGTCTGTACTGCACTGGACTGTAGTTGAAGTACGGACATGAACATTATGGATTAAAAACACACAGTGGCAAGTTACACAGGCGTTTTGCCACAGAAGTGTTTGTGTAGTAACTTGAGGTTAGCTGTGTAGATGAAGAGTAGAGCTACTCTCCTCATCATGGTGTGAGGATTGTGTAATATCAAGCCATAGGGTTAGAGTTGTTTGCCTAGGGTTGACACTAGCGGTATCATGTTCAGGGAGCTTTTGATTTAACTGTTATCTGTTTTATTATCTGTCTATTAGTTTTCACTTGTTGGTTAAATTAACTCAGCCATTGGAGATCCAAAGTTCTGATCTCACTTCCTGTCACTTCCCCAACACTCATTTTTCTCTGTTGTCTAAAAATATTACCGTTCAGTCCTCTTTTGTTGAGCTGTGTTATTTGACCCATGGCTTAAGGGAAATGGTGTTTGTTGAAGGCCACAAAATATAGAAATACTGAAAATTATACCAGCCTTTTCATCAACATATAGATTTAACCACACAATATGCTGTTTGAAAAGTATCTGTTCGAAGCCTGGATTTGTAGTCATTTGTGTTATTACAAATGCCAATGGGATTTTTGATGTTATTTCTTACATCGGGAACAGAACTCAGATGACGCAATTTCACTTTGTCTCTCTACAACCACAGATACTAAGTGCACTTGTCATGACTTCATTGTTAATTGAAATTTTGATTTGGAAAAAAAATTAGCTGCAAGAAAAATGTATGTCAGACTGTGTGTAGTGCGTAGGATGTATACGTTTATATTGTCAAATCATTTTATTTTTATCAAAATAAAATAAAAAAATAAAATGACTCAAATGAATGAATATTTGCATTGAAACTTGAAAGCAGCAAAAGAACTTTTAAAGACAAACTGTTGGTCTATTGTCCTGCTGAGATCATGCATCTGTGCCGCTTTTTATTATATTTGAGTGTATAAAATAATAAAGATAAATAGATTACCTGAATTGCTTGTTGAGCTATGCTGCTTACCTCATCCAGATGATCATGTCCTTCCTCTGCTGTCCATAATTTAATTATTCATCAGACTCAAAAATGTACGTCAGGAAATGAATAAGTCACTCAGTCCTTTATTCACCTTCCATGGTGGGAGTAGCCAGTGGAACAAACATTAGTGGACATCGGCTTTTGCAAGTTAAAGGGTTCACGTGAAACTTCGTGCCTTTTTATTGATATGAGAGCCTGTTGTGGGTCAGTGGTGAATGAGTTAGTTACACAATCACAATAAAATTTGCAAGTTAAATGTTAGTCATCTTTTTGTCACTTGTCACATTAAAAACGATTTCATAGTAAGACTGGTTTTAGTAGCAAAATGGATGATCAACTCCAGCTCATTTTCATTTGAATTTGTTTTCTTCTGTAATAGAACCAGTGGGAATTGACAAATCTTACATTAGGTCTGCAAACTAATGATTATTTTCATTATTGATAAATCTGCCTATAATTTTTTGAATTGATCCAATAATTGCTTGGTCTATAAAACATCAGAAATCACAAAGATACATTTTTCTATTATGTAACACCAAATAAGCAAATAATTTGAGAACCTGGAACTGTCAGACGTTTGACATTTTTGCTTGACTAATATTTTACACTAATCATTGGAGCTGTAGTTTTCGTGCATTTGCGTAGGAAAAGTATTGTGTTTGTGATGGAACCATGTGGGAGGACACTGCAGAGACAAATGAGATTTGAGTGAGTGACATTGAAATCCTCAATTGACAAAACCTGAAAAATGTACTTTTATTTCAGTGTCCATATAAATTTCCCACATCTTTAACGGATCACTGTCAAATTAAAGCAGTGGCTTATGTCCTTTAAAGCAAGTGCTCCTCTTACTTAAGCAATCTTTTAGAGTTTAAAGGAGACCCATTATACTTTTACATTTCTAGCCCTATATTGTAGTTCTGTAACTCCTCTGACAGCTTTGCATAATTCAAAGTTCAAAAAAAGAATTTTCTTATACTGGCACTTCATGCAGGCCCTTTTACTCCATTATTTGATACTTTGGTCATGGTTAACAGGAACGTCTGCTATTTTAACATTATAGAAATGCCAGAAAATAGGAAAAAGTGTAAAAGGTCCCCTTTAAGAAATAATAACCAATAAGTGCAGACTTTGTAACGCCAGCATTACAACAAAATGGCATTTCTCAGCTGAAAGATGTAGAATGGCAACAACTCCAGCTGTTACTTTCCACTGTTTGTTTATCTCTCAAGCCCGGTGCCAAGCTCATTTTTTTTCTCTGAAACTGTATACATAAAGACTGGTACCGCTGGCTGGCAAGGAGGAGTACATACTGTTCCTCCTTGATCAACTATCAAGCAGAGGGTAGTGTTGATATGTCTTCTCACTTTGGCTGTAACAGTTTAGGGTCAGAGGTTACAAAGAGATTTGGAGGAGCCACATCAGTCCCAAATGAGTGATTTGTTTGACCACTTAGCCGAGTGTAGTTTGTGTTTTGTCACAGGTCAAAACAAAGCAAAAGTCAAGATAATCACAACTTTAATTAAACTCTCCACCGTTCTCCAGTTGGATCTTTTGCACCCCTCAGGTAAAGTTATTTTAACTTACATACATAGTACATTCATAACCTGTGTTTTTTAATGAAATCTTCAAGATCTCAAGAGTTTTGTTGAAGATAAGAAAAGACTTCCTAAACCTGTCAGTCTTCACAGCCACAGTACATCTTTGTAGAAATTGAAATGATTAATCTGTTCGTTGATTTGTCGATTGACAGAAAAATAATATGCAACTATTTTGATAATGGATTAATCGCTTCAAAAATAGTTTAAAAATGTCAAACATTGTCTGGTTCCAGCTTCTTCTGTGAGAGGATTTGCTGTTTTTCTTTGTCTGTTTTCTGTTGAATGTTTTGGGTTGCACAAAACAAGACATTTGAACATTTGGGTCTGGGAAGTTATGATGGAAATTGCTTATTTTTTATACACTTAACAATTAATTGATTATTGAAACAGTAGTCTGTAGATTCATCGATAATGAAAACCATCTCCATACATCTGTGCAGATGCATTTTATCAGCATATTTTTATAGCTAGTAAAGTGCAGTCTCTCATTATACTTTTTGAGCCAGCTAGTCCGTCATCGGCAACAGATATTAGCAGCAGCCCAACAATGTGCCTGTTTGTGTCCCTTCACAGGCTCTTTATTTATGCTGGGGTATGCCAGAGTTTGCAGGTGCCTTGTCAGCATCGCACACACATGCACCACTGTCAGCACTTGCTGTCAGACACAACCAGCTGCCCTACTGCCCTGACTACACCTGCAGCAGTGTGTCACATAGAAGCAAAATAGACAGAAAAGGCTTTATTCTGTGTCAAAAGATCACGGTGCCAAGTCCAGTCACAGTGGACCTGCTCTGTTTTTTGTAGTCTTAAAACTATCACTCTGTGCATCTGTGTTCTTAATGCCTTCAATTATGGCTTAAATAATGTTGTTCAGATTTTATGTTTTCTAACTAAAAGTCTCTCTAGTTTATGCTCAGTTAAGTAGAGCTGAAACAATTAGTCGCTTACTCCATTAGCTGATTTACAGAAAACTAATCTGCAACTATTTTAATGATAGATTAATTGTTTCAGTAATGTTTAATCAAACCATTTCTCAGGCTTTGCAAATATGAAATGTTTGCTGGCTATTTGTGATATTAAACTTAATTATTTTGTTAAATTTTAGTGTCTTCTTTTTTTACGACTGATTGTCATACAAAAGAAGACTCAAAAATTTGTCAGCTTTGGGAAATTGTGATGATGGTCATTTGTCACTGTTGATTTACATTTTATAGACCAAAACATTAATCAAACAATTGGAGAAAGCTGGCAGATTATTAATATTTGTTAATGAAAAATAATTGTCAAAAAGTTATTGCAGTCATTTTAATTAGCGCAAGAAATTCCTGGACCTGACATAAAGAAGTTGAATTGAAATCTCCTATTTCTCTTAGAGTGTGTATCTCAGAGAGTGTGTTTGTCATCTCTATCCTTCCTTCTGTTGCAGCTGGCTATATGTTACCTTTCCCCTGTCATCCTTCTGTAGAAACTCTCCTCTGATGCTCTTTGTGAGGGAGCAGATGTTCAGGACTTCTGAAGGCATTTGAGAATGCTCACTCATGTCCTTTCCCTCCCCTCTGCTCTCCTCCTGCAGGAGTGTAGAAGAACACAGAACAGTCCTCAAGGACTTCTTTTGACACTATTTTACAGAAACTGTCTTTTACTTTGCACTCTCAAATTTTCAAATCATTATTTATGATCTGTATCTCCTAAATCAGACTCTTAGACACCAATGGTTAAATTCTGAAACCAACTCTTGCCCTCCTTCAGAACACACAGTCTGTTCCCCCAGCAGATTTTCCATCCTCATGATGACCATCAATAAAGTCTGTTACATAAATGCTGAAAGCACACCCTCCACTCCTCACTTGAGTTACATAAATTCTTGCAGGTGACCTCTCTGCTGTGAGGTTCTCACGTGGTGTGTGTGTGTGGTTTGTGGTCATCTTGCGCTTCCCATATTGTCCAGATGTGGTGTAATAAAACCTAGTGTGAAAAGCGCACACATCTGGAGGAGTGCAGAAAATATGAGAGATGTCACCCAAGAGCAAGTCACTTGTGGAAAGATCATTCCAGCCGGCTACATGCTGCACGTGTATTTTCCGGTAGTTTGTCTTGAATTTGTTGGTGCCAAGTTGAGGAAAGTTAGATTTAATTTTCTCTCTGAATGGCAGGTGGTCATTTCTTTCTTCATTTCTGGCTTGTAGAGAAATGGACATGAACGTTTCAGCGGAGATAACCCTCACTGCCACGTTAAGAATAAATCTTTGTGCTCTGGGAATGTTGCCTGTGGTAGTAGCTCATTAACTGTCCAGAACAATGGCTCTGAAGAGGCGTTGCAATTGTGTTTAGTAAGTGTGGAGATATCGTCCTCTTCTCTATCATTCAGCTGCCATCTTCTAGACCTCACTGCTTCTGCTGAATAGACACTAACCACAGACTTGAATCATTAACGAACCATGACATGTACTCGTTTTTCACAAAACAATTAATGCAAGACTTTCTTAGCCTCTGAACACTCACAGAAACAGATTAACGGGAACATGCATACACAGATGTGGCTTCCAGTCAAGGAAATATGTATCGCTGCTTCTGCATTATTTTGTCCTGTTGTTTGGTCTAAATCCGGATCTTGGTCCACACTTTCAAAAGCCCCATATTAAACAGTTCAACAGCCTGGCTGATACCGGGCTTTAGCCTGATGTTGGTCTCTTCAATCACCAGGTGGGTGACATAACGGACAAATATCCAAATAGCCTTGTGCTGCTTCCTAAACGTACACTGTAGTGTTTTTCACCATGTGTGCATCTATGGATGATGGGTCTTATACATGTATATGCATGTAAACAAAACAAACATCTCTGCCGACTGCTGCAGGTGCTAATCCAAATGTGTATCACAGGTAGCTGCATGAGATCTCTTGGTTTCACACTGTTAAACTGATTGCAAGTTGCTGGCAGTGGTGCACTAGGAAAAGGTGAGAGGCGCATCTCTTTGATGTCGCAATATGTTGCCAGTGTCATTGGATAGGTGGTTATGGAAAACAATCTCTGACACTCATCTTCTCTGCACAAAGGTTATTTGGGAAAATGTTAAAAATGCCCAAATGTGAGAAGATTAGGAAATATACAACATTTACTGACTTTTGCTAATTTCCTATTGATGTAGCTAGACAAGAATGCAGATAACAGAGTAATGTATATTTATGTTACTCAGTTTCACTTAAATGGGGTGCTGCTAAGAGTTCATCTGAGTGTAGAATATGTAAAGAAACATCAGTTTGTCATGGTTAGCCATGGTTTTTATTTACATTTCGCATCAATATGCTTTGAGGTTGGAAGTCAAAATTTTCCACCACTGACGTTCCAAGCTCCAACTTTAACAGTATAATTTTGCATTTCGACTGATTTTAAACAAGAAAGAATAAGAAAACACTTCATTGTTCCTTTAGTGTATGACTGTGATGGCTGTTGTGACATCATTTGCTAATAACTTAAATAACACTAAATTGAAGTGTACTGATGTCAATGGTCAAAGCAATGGTCCACATGTCGAAGTGTCTTTCGTACCCTGTGTGGTAGCTTGCTGCTACCGGTAGAGTACCAGTCAAAGGTTTGGACACATTTTCTTGTTCAAGAAAATGGAAAAGTGTGTCCCAACTTTTGACTGGTACTGTATGAGTGTGTGCATGAATGGGAAAGTGGGTGAAGAAAGACCTTGTAAAGTGCTTTGGATAAAAGCGCTATATAAATGCAGCCATATACCAATGTGTATATATATTTATCTTCTTATTTTTTTATTATTCTTTAAAGAATAATAAGAAAGGTAAAAATGCATGTATTTGTCTGATTTTGCCAGTTTGACACATCTGTGTGTAAGACAGGACTTGAAGGAGATGGATATTGTAAGATTGGCATGAGATTGGACAGAGGCCTGATGTTTGTGTCTCTCAGATCTAACTAATTGGATTGACCTCCTTTCTGCTCTGACCACGTGGCTTAGCTTTAGTGTATAGATTGTGCTAAGTCACTCCCCTCACCTGGCTGCATTGTCTCGCCTCAGCGTAGCTCCGTGTTAGCCTAGTGCCGGCCAGCTAATACTTGACATGTGGCCTACATTTGGCTGTGTTGCTGATAAGACCACCTGTTCCGACTTTGCTTCAACATGGCTAGCTTTGTGGACAGAGCTTTACTAATATGACCCGGGTGCTGGCTAATGACAGAGAGGCCACAGTACAACACACAGACACCCATAGAGATTCATCTGTCAGCTGAAGTTAGAGGTTAAACGGAGCTTAAATAACTGACTGGGTGCATGTACATTATTTGTTAAAGCAAGATAGCAAGCCTTCTACACTGTTGTTGCTGCTTATTTGGTAAATGCTTGTGACTAAATGTGTGTGTAATCTTGTGTAAGAAGAATAAATTTAGCAGTTAAAGATACCAAAACCTGAGCTAAAAGAGCGCGAATACTGGTCTTTTATTCGCCAAATGAGGCAAATGCAACTTCAGGGGTTACAGTTTTCTTCCAAGATCTGTCTCCTCCTGCAGCCTCAACAGGTGCTGTTTTGTCCTCTCTGGTATTTCTTGATGAACAGATAAATAAATTGATGATTTCCATTACCAAGTTCACAAGCAGCTAAAACTTAAACAGTGCTGACAGTAATGTGTACACAGCTCGGTTTTATTGATAGAAATTTTCTAGATGTAGTGATGTTTGACATCAAACCAGGCTCTTAGAGTTAAGGCAGATATTTACAAACATATCTAGACAAATTAAATGGTAGCTGGCAACCTCAACAGGACCTGATTCTTTCATTTGTCAAGTCTGCTCATGATTTGTAATAACCTGTTGTAGATGCCAGTACCTGTTTAAGTATCACTTGTGTTTCTAGTTTTCCACAAAACTTCAGCAGAACCTGTTTTACTCTCCCAACATGTAATTAATCCTTTTCATTTTCCACTTGTGCTGTAATCATTCGCTCAAGCCTGTGTGCATGTAGCTCAGTGTTGACTTCAGAAACTGGGAAAGCCAAGGCCCAGCTGAGCAGTGACTGATCTGTAATAACAATTAGCAGCAACTTTAGCAGCAACTTTGCACTGTTAGTGTAAGGAGACCTTTGAGGTTATAAATACTTTAAGAGTGAGGTTTATATTTCTGTGACTGAGTAATCCTCTCTGTCCTGCAGTGTAATGCCTGTAGCCTTTTTTTAACAGTTCATGTGAGGTGCAATGAATTCTGTCTTTTTATCGCCAGTATGTAACTTCTTGAGTTTTGTCAGTGTTTTTAGTGTTGACTATTAAATTATTTTGACTGATATTGCAGTTACATTCTGATTTGCGATATTTGAGAGAATGATGATTTATACATCATGATTGTCATTTTTACTGAAAAATGACAATCATTTTGTGGGGATCTGTTCCAAACAAAAATGTTTTCTTGTCTATGTCTATGATGTGTAGGCTAGGACATATCTGCAGCATGACAATGTTTAATTTAAAATAGTATTTTGACACACATCACATTTTGCACCAGGCCATATTGGTAATTTCAGTAAATTTCAGTAAAGTTTTCATTAATTATTCAGCCCTTGTTCAAAACGACACTAGAGTTGTGTTTCAGCCTGTAACTAAAGTGTGAGAAAGGAATACAGGTTTGTATATTTACCTTTTTTATGGCCCACTTCAAGAATTAAATTCAACAACACGTTGTGAAGAGTTTCTAATGCACATACATGGGGGTAGGGCTGTAACTAACAATTATTTTTATCTTGATGAATTGATTAATAATTTAGTCAGTAAAATGTAAAAGTAAGGTGACATCATTGAATCTTTAGTTTTTCTCCAACCAACACACCAAACCTAAAAACATTAAGAGGTGAATCGATTTGTTGAGTAACCAATCAATTAATCCATTGGATAACTGATAAAATTCCCCAGGTACAGCTTCTCAATTGCTTTTTTTGTCTATTGTGATAGATAATTGAAATTGTTTGGGTTTTGAAATGTTGGTTGTACAAAACAAGACATTTGAAGTCATTTAAGAAATTTCACTATTTTTAATGATTAATCGAGAAAATAATCGTCAGATTAATCAATACTGAAAATCATCTTAAAGCTGGAAGGAGGGAATAGTTCGACTTCAAAAAGCATTAATTGAGTATCAGAGTACTAGTAAGAAACGTGTAATTTGATGTGCGAGAATTTGAAACAGCACCATAGATTTTTCACTTATTGTTGGTCACAACAATTTTCCAGTGCTTTTCTAACTTTCCCTTTGTCCCAGCACTGAATTGGGATGTGACTCCATGTTTTCCAGGACATTGCACCCCCTCCCCTCACTCCCCCTCACTATTACATTCCATTTCACTGTATGTTGGCCAGATTTGGGAAGCTTCTTTCTACGCCTCCCACATTTTGTGTCTTTCTGCTGATGTCTGGACTGTTTTTGCTTCTCTATCTTTACAGTGAGTATCTGTAGTTTTCTACAGAGTATTTGTGCATATAGGAAATGTTGAACTATATCATTATACTACGTTTTGCATATGGTTTCTTAGCTTCCACACAGGTGTTGCAGTGTATTGAGCTGCTGTAAATGCTAATGTACCTGCACTGATACAGATAAACGCATGCACACAGAATGTAAATAGTGGGATTAAGGTTTCTTCTACTAGCCCAGAAATGTGTCACCACTCCTTAGATCCACCCTGTGATCCATCATGGTACACCTCCACACGCACCAAGAGAGCCACACACACGCCATACACAGAAGTATGTGAGTGTGTGGTACAAAGCGTAGCAGGTTTTATATGGGGATGCCTTTACTTTGAAACCTACAAAGGTCCTGAGTTATCTCGTTCAACCCATTCTCTGCTCAGCTGTGCATTTCACTTTTCCTGCTTTGGAAACTGGAAAATGTTTTCTCACACACTTGGATGACATATGGAACAATATATTAGACAGTTTCTAGTAGAAAACAGTACATACATAATAAAGTCTATAAAAGGGCTTAATTTGTAAATTTAAACAACATGATCATGTTGCTCCTGATTTTTTGCTAAAATTAATCAGTGGTGGGAAGTAAATAAGTACATTTACTCAAGTACTGTACTTAAGTACAGTTATGAGGTACTTGTACTTCCATTTCATGCTGCTTCATTTGACAGTAAGCATAGGCCAATATGAGAAAAATATCACAGCTTCACGGTATCACAGTGTTGCAATTACAGTTCTAAAATGTATTACTTTTAAATGTCTGGAGGTGGGGGGGGGTCTCAATAACAATATATTTTATTTTTAAGCAACAGCATATAATACTACTGCTAAGAATAATATCAAATAACGCTATAAAATTAGTTATTGTTATTTCAGTGTTGATGCACATATAAGGAGAGGAACAGAGTGCAAGTGTGTCTCTCTCTCTCACACACACAAACACAAACACACACACACACACACACACACACACACACACACACACACACACACACACACACACACACACACACACAAAGTCTCTCTCCGTACAACACACAGTGGAAAAGACACTAGCGAGCCAGCAGTTTTTGTTTTTTTTTATGTTGTGATTTTGAACAGATGTACATGATGGTGGAGAACTTAAACAAAAGAATATACCTGATACCATCTACATTTAATTATTGTACTAAATTGCAGAAATGTGTTACTCTGCGCTTCCCCACTCTGTGTAGTAACGTGAGGGGTGAAACTAGCCGATGTTAGCTAGTCAATTAGCCATGTCGTCTGCCTCAGTAGCAAGCCAATAGTATTCATTTTACCAGTGTTAAACACGCCAACTCACTCAGCTTGTTGCAAATGTTCATTTGTTATACCTTGAATTTAGCGATGAGAGAACAGGTGGTGCTCCAGTAGATGGGATATCATATTTAACGGCATATCATATGGCAGACTTTTTTTTTTTTTAAGTGGGGGATTATGTTTGCACCAATCGGACGGGTAGGGGTTATTTTACACTCTGTGCTGCATCCAACCTGAGGGATTTCTGCACTTTTGGTCTTTGAGGAGATATAAAAGTTCTAGTCAGATGATTTAATAGAAAATTTTAGTGGCTTTGAAACCTTGACATCTTCAAACCGCAGGATACCTTGAAACCCGTAACTGTCCCATGCCTAGTTGACAGCTGAAGGTAACAGATAATTTCCAGATTAAGGGTTTACGTAAAAAACATAAAAGAAGCATATAAATACAACACGTTGTTATAGAGATAATCAGTGATTACCAACCTTTTTGTCTTGCAAAAAATCTAGGGCCCTTGACACATTTCAGATGTCTGAGTATTATTGTTAGCAGTTCCACCAAAGAGACATTTCCCCTCTATACATCTCAAATAATTTCATGTCAATAACTGTTCAAATTAAAAATGCAAAGATTATAAGAAATTAGTCAGAAATTAATTCATACATGTCTACGAAAACTTTTTTCTCCTATTTTACAACTGAACTACAGCTCAGGCTGGTGGCTTGGGATCGTGACTCCAGAAAGTAGTATAAACAGAAGTAGACTGCTTCCATGGTGTCCGCAGCTGTCTGTCTGCACGTCCACATAGGAGTATATTTGAGATTTAACTGCTTGGGGCACCTAATTATGTGGCCACCCCCTCACTCTGACATCTCTCAGTACGTCAATGCATGTGCATAGGTCCGGTTTGCGCATTTGTGTGTATTTCAGACCTCTGTGTGTGTATAATAACAACAGAGTGGAAAAAATGTAATTTCCCGTAGATGAGTGTTCTTCTTCTTTCCTCTTTGAAGAGGCCTGTCTCCTAGATTGGGAACAACCTGACTGAAATAACTTCCTATAAAGTACTTAAAACCTGCTCCACCTCAACAAGCTACAACAGTAAAATACTGCTAGCACGTCGATGCATCAGTTTTAACAATCAAATCATTTATAATAATATATTACTCACAAGGGACATTTTACTGCAGAATAAATACCTTTACTTTTGATACCGAATTATATTTAGCTGATGATTCAGTACTTTTAATGGATGACTTTTAATTGTTATGGAGTATTTTTCATTGTTGTAAATATTGCCTGTAAAGCTGCAGCAGGTTATCCAAGCAGATTGTTGGCACTGCAAAATTGCATATTGACACAGGCTTCTGGAGTGAGTGGGATTAGTGTTTGTTCTAAAAGATAGGCCTGTTTTCCTAATGGCTGAGCACATTTACTTAACACTTGTCAAACACATCCTATACAGGGAGGCAAATTGACTTCGGTCACTCACCCCTCCATCATCATAGCAGCACAGCGCTGACTGGAATGCCACCAAATCTTCTCCAACACTGACGATTGATTTTTTTCCTCTTAACTACGTACATTTAGTTAAGTAACTCAGTACAACTTTGAATCATAGTACTTGAGTTTTGTTTCTGTGAGACTTTAAACTTAACTTTAACTCCATTTAAATATATTACAGAGAGAAATTAATCACTGTTAATGAAGCACGTAGTACAGTAATAATCTCACACCATAAGAATTCAGTGTTGTCATTTCAACTTGCTAGATACAGAGTTGCTGCTACAACATTTAAACGAGTTGTAATGCACCAATAGCACCACATTTTAAATGCAGTTTTCCAGAATGGGTTCCTCTACTTTTGATATTTAAATACATTTCTTGGCTGTGCTAGAGTATAGTTTTAAGTACCGTTGTTTTACCTTTTATTCAAGTTTCATCATGTTATGTGCAGGTTTGTGTGCCTTTTATGTCTTTAAGGGCTGAAAGTTATTAACTCGCTAACTTACAAATGATCAGTATTGCTTATTGCTTATTTTTTAGATTAATCAGTCAGTTAAGTCTCTAAAATGTAGGAAAACAGTAAAAATGCCAAGTGTCTCATTGACACTCGCCGTCATATTCACGTTGTTTGTTTTGTCCGAAGAGTAGTCCAAAATACAAAGAAAGTCTGATTACAATAACACAGAACCGAGAAAATCAGCAAATCCTCACATTTGAGAATCTGGAATCAGCAAAATGTTTACCATTTTTGCTTAATAGATGACTTAAAGGATTAATTTATTATCAAAATTGCTACAGAGACAGTCTTTTTTAAGTTCTTGCTGTCAGACCGTTGCTTTTGGAGGCTGTAGTTGATGCCGTCATTGTATTACATGCATTATATTGTTGCGAAGTTTTCTAACTGAAAAATTCTGTATGTGTTTACTTTTTTGTTTCACAAAATATCAGTCACTGCCCAAGTGATTTTGGACTGAGGATGAAATACCTGGTCCAAGTTCAGCCAACAGCAGGAAGCCAGTGGATCACACATTTAACAGAGAATCCTTTGCACCACTGTGTACACACGGTTTGCGTCTCATCTAGAAATCAAACATGGTGATCAGCAAAAAGCACTAGTGTGACTGATGTAATTCATCCCCTTTCCAAAGTCCACAGCTTGAACCTGACATTATCCCCACCCAGCCATTAAAATAAACATTTTGAGTGATGAGGGAATGCATGGGAGAAAGTGGCACGTAAAGGGATTTTGCTGTGGAAGCTATTACATCATCAGAGTGTGGAGGCTTGTAAATGTTGGTGCTAGGCAATAAAATCTCTTTTAATACCAGACAGTCACCATGTTATTCAAATCTGACAAGAAAAATCTTCCCTCCCTTGTTTTTAGTCTTTGCTGTGTGAAATAATACGATTATCATATTTTATGTAAAAATACAACCCAACTCTACGTTGTTGGTGTGTCCAGTGGAGCTGAATCAATTAGTCAATTGATAGAAAATTATTGGCAATGATTTTGATTATTACTTACATTCTTTTTTTTTTTAGCAAAATGCAAATATTTATCTGGTTTTCTCGTTAAAAGAGTTGTGATATTTTACGTTATAGTTGGTCATATTATCTGCTTCACCAAGGTCCAAGTGTGTGATTATTTCCCTGCTTTTTCCAGCATTATAGTTACGAGTTAATGTCCACCGATTCTTCAGTGTCTTGATGAAAAGGGCATTTGGTGAGGCCACACCCATGTCTGCAGTGCTGCATTGTCCTGGCAGAGATTCAAGCTGAGGGCTCAGACTCTCTGTGTGAGTGTAACCCTGTGTGTGTGTGTGTGTGTGTGTGTGTGTGTGTGTGTGTGTGTGTGTGTGTGTATTGGTTGGCCTGCTAAAGCGTGTGCATGTGGATCAATAGGAGTTTTGCTGGCCTGGTGGCCCAGTCGCACACTGTTTGCCAGCTCAGGTTAGCTTCCGGTTTATTGTCTGCGGTAGGCTTCATTGATGCCAGCTGGAAAAAGTCCAGTGTTTAGAAACTGCATCTAACTACTTGACAGATGACTAGTGCAGATGGTGAAGACATTCAACACATTTGTCAGAGAAATGTTACCAGGATCACATTTAGTTGTGGGTGTGTTGTGATTCATGTGTTGTGCTATCATATTAAATGCTAAGGGCATAATTTAAGATACTAGTTTACTAACTGTGCTTTAAAATGTACCTTTATGTACACTTAGGGCTGCAACTAGGGTTGGGCGATTTCTACAAAATTGGCATTGGACGATGTCAACAATGAAACACTGGGATGGACGATGGCACTGGATGGATACTGCAAACACACCAGCTTGCCCTGCCTGGCTCTCTCTCTCTATGTGTCTGCTTCGCAGACTAGTCCCCGAAAAGACACAGACCTCATATTTTTTCCATATTTTTACTTCATGCCAGGTTGTTAATGATGCATGATGATCAATCCCCAATCAAAATTGTTGCTGACTACTTTTCGGTCAACTGATCGAACAACCGTTTTAGCTCTCGTTACGAGTGTGGCTTCTGTTCTAAATTTGTATCTAATTTCCCCTCAGTTAGATTGTGGGTGTAGTGGTCAGTCTGATATTTGACTCAACAATCAGGTCTTGTTCCTCCTATATGTTGGTGGAGTGACTAACAGCACTGACCCGAGCCTGTGGGCTGAGTGGAAGGAATGACAGCATTTCATGACTATCAAGCATCAGCTCTTCCTCTTGTTTTGGTAACAACTCAAAACTGGAGAAAGCTGGTCAAATGAAGACTGACAGTGAAGACATATTTACATACTCAGTCACATATGTGTTCAGAACCCAACCTTCAGTCTGCATCTTGTTAACCCTTCTGATCCTAATAATACTGGACAGGTTGTATTCTTTAACATGGGCTGGTTATACTGCGGTTATCACTGAATATGACAGAAGGATTAAGGTTTCTCTCTAAAGTTATTTTTTTAGAGTTGGTTACCCACTAACAATATCAACATTTCGATCCCCCTGGCTCTTCCAATAATTTATTTTACTCTATCATTTCATCACACTAACTTCACCATCTTCATCTTGACAGATGAATGCAATATACAACAGTAATAATTTGATGATGGATAGTGAAGGTGATAATGATTCCTATTCATTTATCACATAAGATGGGCTGGCAAAGAACTACAAATCTTGTGGATATCTGTTTGATTCATGCTTAGTGTAAAATAAGAGTTTATAATAAAAACAAAGTTTATATTACTGTATTCATTTAAAATTAGAAATATACCTGGACAATACATGATATATCAGTGGTATTGAATTAGTTCCAGTGCTCCTTATTGTTTAGAGAATTAAGCACGCTTTGAAAATTTTGCACTGTCAGGTTAGTCATCATTTTCCAAACCAGTAATGCTAAGCTACTATTAAATTGTTTTGTGTGTCTATTCATAATACATTAAAGTACAGCTGATGTGAGTCAAAAGACACAAATACCACACATGCTCCAGATATTGATGGAAAGATAATATTTACAATATGTACTGTGGATTTTTTATAGATACATTAATGCTGGGAATTTCTCAATATACTTCCTTGTTCGTTTTGTCATTTCTTGACTTTAAAATGATATTATCGGAACACATTTTAAACTTGTCCAACTTCCTGTTTTCATACTAACAAAGCAAGTGCCAGTTCCTTAGCAACTTGAGGATACAGTCACACTATATATTTTACTTATTTTTATTTATCACAGAATTCTCCACTGTGAGAAATGTCCTAAACTGCATTTCTTTAAAATTTCTATACATACATTGCTTTCTCTTCCTCTCTTTCCAACACTTTTTGGTACTCCCCCCATCCTCCGAATTTCTTCATCCCTCTATGTGCCTCTCGTTTACCTCATCTCATTACCACGGGGAAACAATGCACTATTGTTTACCCCAGAATGTCCCGGTAAAGTTCGAACAAAACAGAAAAGCTCCTTAGTCCCGTTTGTGCTGCCACACTTTGTACTCCTTTTTTTTTTGGTTTTAAAAAATTAGTTTCAATGGTTTTTGCATCTTACGACCACATTAACCTCTTTCTCACAGTTTAGAAGCTGAACACACTTATGTAACACCTGGGTCAAAAGTTCAGTTGAGGAAGTGTTTTTTTTCTTTGAAATTGTCACATGGCAGAAAGAGCAGGAATAATGAGGTGAATGACTGAAGAACAGAGCAGACACTGTGTGTCAGTGTGAGAAATGACATTGCGTCAAAGGCATCTTGACAATGTTTGAAATAAATCCTGTAAGGCAGCTGTGTTCACAGAAAAGGAAGGGGCCTCTGCTACAAATAGTCACCCCACACAGCCAAGAACTGTAAGTTCAGTCTTCTAGTTACACTGAGGAAGAATGTGGTTTAACTTCTTTTTGGAAGAATGCAGAAAGGCAGACCAGCCGTCAAAATGTTATGATTTAAAAAAAAAAAAAAAATCAAAGTAATGGCCCAAAATAGTTTATCCTTTTTGGTCTGCACTTAAGCTGGAAGATATTTCCCAGACAAGTTGCAGTAACTGCTGTCTCACCTGGACCTGAACTGCTTTGAGCCAAATCTTTATCTTATGTTTAAAAAAAAATAGTGCTGGCAAATGTTTCAATATATTTTTAGAATTTTTAGCATCAGTTTTATTTGATCTTATCATTGTTTTTTTTTTGTAGCACTTCCTTCTGCTATGTCAAACGTTAACTTCGACTCTGTTATTTCAAATTTCAAAGAACTTAATGAACTCTCAAAATTAAAAATACTCTTGGGAGTACGTGACGAGGCATATATTGCTGCCCATTATATATCAGCATGCCACAACCGCGCTCATATGCGTTCATACGCAGACAAATACATGACTTATTATGTCATTATGTGCTGTCCAAATATTTAGACGAATTGTATTTTTTGGCAACATTGTCCTTGAAACTTTCATGCCAATCAAATACAGGCTATATACAGTTTATTAGGTACACCTAGCTTAAACTAAGTCAGTCTAATACAACAGTCATTCCATAAATCCTAATTTCTTGAAGGTTATAATGTTCAGTTCTTGTTTTAACTGTTTTAAAGAGATATTCATTCATCTGTAAGATCATTTTGGACATTTTGGGTTTCTGGTGCTGTTGAACAGTTACGCACTGTACTGAAAGTTACTTCTGTTATGTTGCCCATCCCATTTATATTAATAAGAAAACATCTCTCTCTATAATGCATTATAGTTCAACAGCATTATCTCCAAAGGATAGAAACACAAACACATAAATATGAACTCTTATTTCCTGAGTTTAGTTCCTTGGGAGTCTGAGCTCATGAGACTGGGAGAGGCCAAGTGTGTCTCTTAATTTCCAATTTCAGTTTCCAGTTGTGTTGAAATGTCACCTCCCTGCTTGTGGCCAAATATACAGCTGAACATAGCCATCAGTGTCTCTAATTTTAGCTGTATTTAATGGAGCTCTGTGTATACACATGCGAGCACGCACACAAGTTTTAACTTATCTCAGATACTGTACATAAGATCTTTGTGTCAATCTGTGTGCTATATTTCTGCTCTTGTTGAGCTTACATGTTGATTTTAGAGTTTTTTAAATTTATTTTTTACATATTTGATGAATTTTAGTACACATGCCCCCTTTTTTGACCCTGAAATGTACCAATTACACTTTGAGTCAATGACTTAAAAGACATTGAGTTCAGTTTGTTTAAACTGGATTTAAGAGCTATTAATAATTATAAATAAAAATTTTCACCTCATGGGTCAGTTCAGTAAATGATCAAGCAGTCCCTCCAGGATTTTGCTGGGTTTTTTGTTATTCTTGCAGCCTAAAATGCCTGATTTTGCAGAAAGTTGCAAGATTTTGGGGCGTTTTTTTGTGATAATATTGTGGGAACGCAAGTGAAAACTGCAAAGGAAGATGTTATATTTAGAATTATAGTTAAGTCAACAACTTCTAAAATGTTAACTTCCTCGCCTTTTTTTCTTCCAGCAATGTCCAGTTTTGTCAGTTTTTTTATATAAATATAAAATAGTAGTCTAACAGAGCTCTGGGTGCCAAACGATGCTAACAACAACTCTCTGACAATCTCATTTCTTATAGGCTATCGCTACTCATAGTCATGCGACTTTCTTGGGTGAGTTGAACTCAAGCGAGAAACTCGCATGACTTTGAGTCTCTGGCAGCGCCCCATTCGCACTGCCTGACAGGAAATCACAGCTCTATGCGTCTTTGCATTGACTTTGTATGGAAATGCAATACTCCCAACGCTCACTTCGCTTTTGGTCTGAAAGCTCCTTAACCCTAACCCTAATCCTGCATATTCAAACTAGCTTATGTTGATACTTTCAGTGCTAGCAATTGACCGGGATTCAACATTAACAGTGTCACAGTGATCTGATATCCTTCATGTGTTTCTGCCGCTCTGTTTGTCAAGAGATGAATTCCTTGATGTTCAACCATAAAACTATGTGTTTTGCAAAACAGTTTACCCCCGCTTTGGTAAAGAAGATCTGGATCTTGTTTTTCACGGTTGTTTTATTCGCACATGTGTGTTGCGACTTATAAACTAGGAAGTGACAAGCTGACGTATGACAATTTTTTGCGGGAAACGATGATGATAGGTCAAATTTGCGGAAAAGTTGCGGTGGTTGGTCAAAATCGTCGCGCTGAATTTACGATGATTTGTTGAATAATTCCAATTGCAAAATCCTGGAGGGAGTGACGCTTTCTTTTAAAGTGAATGTCTGTAATACAGTCCTCTTTATGAATTGTGCTGTACCGATAAATGTGTCTCGCCTACTCTCAATATAACTGACAGTTGAAACAGGTTTAGTTTCAATATGATTATGACAATTCAAAGTGTCAAATCAATATCAAAAATTGTTAAACGAAGAGCAATCTAAATTTATTATTCCTTTTAGCAGATTGCCCAATTAAATCTAAATTAATCAACATATGGATGCATTGATTTGTTAGAAAATTGAATCAAATTAATTGAGTTCTGTTTTGAATACTTTTCTCTTTCGTCCATCTGCTTTGTGTCTCACGCTCTTCCTGTTTAGGTTTTGGTTCCAGTTGTTCTGTTCTCTGTCCTGTTGAACAGTCCACCATAGAGATATTGAAATTGCTTTTTGACTTTCTAACCACAGCTGGAATAAGTTATGGTTACTAGTATAAACATTAGGATTTCAGTCATTATTGGTAATACTTGCACTTGTTTGTTTGTCGGCTGTGAAGAGAAAGTGTTTGAGAGAAATCAGAAAAAACCCAAATGAAGCAGGGATCAGATGCCAGAGGGAGGCAGTTGGAGGGAGCTGACTGTGTACACACACACACACACCTTTAGTTCAGATAAGGAATGACTGGGCAGCTTACTGTGCTGACTCACTACTGAATAAAACAAGTAAACATGCTGCCACCCACAAACGGTGCAGTCCTTTTGACCAATCAGAAACATTTTCTCAAGCTTTCTTTCAGAATGACAAAGAAAGTGGATTGGGTCAGACTTTAGATTTTGAAATGTTGACTCTTTCAGTCCTGACCTTCCTCTACTTTTCATGTCATTTTATTGTGTTGGGGATAATTGAATTCATGTTTTATTGCTTTCATGTGAAAACACACAAATTCTTTGCAAAATCCATTGCTGAACTCAAACAACAAATTAGGCTTCTGGCTGTGTTCCTGGAAACTGCTTTCTGTGTTCCCCAACTTTTGGGATCTACAGAATCTTCTCTGGTACAACAACATTACAGTGCTACTAACACTAAATTCTGCCTATGTTAACATCTTCTCTTTGGGCTAATTTAGGATTAAATTATCTAGGCTCAAGATTTTCTAAACCTTTCAGATCAATTATCAATAAGCATTCATTCAAACATGCATATCCTACAGTTAATGGTTTATTGTCATAACTCTATCCCTATAATGTCCTAGATAATATACTCTCACAATTAAGACACTGGACATTGATGACATTGATGAACTTCTCATACAGCCTGAGGATAAGAAAACTTCTTTCAAGATTCATTCATAGGTCTACAATTTATGGAATAGCATGGGAAATAAATTTGCTAATTTCAAGGTTTTGATATATGCTTTTGTCTGAGGAGCTGTTGTAACTTAGGAATGTGGCTTTTTCCGCTCATCTTCAGTAAATCAGAGAGCTTTATGTTATATGAGAGATGTCTGCGATAGTCCCGGAGATCTGTGATTATTTTTCTATTACGTCTGGCTTTCATCTCTGTCCCTGTGACAAATGTTCACTTCCTTCTGACCAACTCATGAGGACTTTCTGATTGAGCCAAATACTTTAGTCAGCCATTGTACTGATCAAAAGGCCACTGCTTTTTCTAATTAGAGGTTTTCTGTTTTCATTGTTCTCCCTCTTTCTCTCTGCCACACACACATTTGTCAGCTTAGTCCAGTGATTCCCAAGCTTTTTTAAGGAATCTTTTGACATTTTGGGAAATACGTTTATTCGCTTGGAGAGTTAGATACCACTCATATCTGTCCGTTAAATGCTATTTAAGGCTCTACAAGCAGGTTAGCTTAGCTTATCATAAACACTGAATTTATCTTGTTATAACACAAATATTTCCCTTTGTTACACAGACTTAAGATTTGTTTAGAACAAGAAAAGTTAGACTTTTAATGCGATGATGTTATAACGGGATGATTTTGTAAAGTAACTTTCATATGTTGTTTCAACAAGAAAAAGATCCATTCAGTGCGCCTTTGTGGTCCTCATTTAGTAGAAGAATTGACAATCGCTGGTTTACATGGCTTTATTAGTATTATTTAATGCTGTATATGGGAATCGCATTCCCATAGACTCCATTAACAGTTACATTTTCTTTCTGCTGCATGGTTGCCATACATAAAGTAACTACTATAGTCTAAGTAAACTATTTCAGTTACTGCATGCTCTTAAGGTAGTGTGTAAACACATAATTCTGCAGTGTAAATGAGATGTGACTACAGTTTTAGCATAACTTGAAGCTGAAATTGTCTTGGACACAACAGTTGTCAAATACCCCCAAAAAACAAGTGCTGAGATTTGTGGCACTTTATTCAAACCTAACGCCTCTTCCCAGAGTTGCACAATCTGTCAAGCTTGATGTTTGTATTGCTAATTTCACTGGACCATCAAATCTGCTCCCAGGGGTGTTTGAGGCAGAGTGATGATAAGCTTACTAATAATTGTGGAAGACAGCTTTGCTGACAGTAGGCTACAAAAAGCGTGATTTTTTTTTTTTTTAAACCAAGCTTACAGCCAAACATTGGTAGATCTTTAAATGACTGAATCACAGATTCCTGTGTCATTTGGTGGTTCACAATGTTATACAGGGACACTCTTTTTACAGACAAATTTACTTCTTTTTAATTTCCTAACTGTAAACTCTTCTCAATCCACAGAGTTTTGTTACCCATTGTGGTTTCTGAAGTTTGCAGATTCTGATGTTTTTAAATCCTTATTATTAAGATAAGAGATTAGCAATTCTAATATGTTAAACACAAATGTCTTACCAAGCAAGTCTTCCTCATATTATCAATTATCAATAAATTGAATTCCATATAATTAAACTGAGAACCAAAAAGGCTAGCAAGCAGAATTTTAGCCAGCCAACTAACCCACAGTCTACTCCCGAAATTCCAGATCCCTAACTGATTGTAATGAATCAGGACAAACACATTGGACATGATCCAGTATGGGAAATGAAATGCCCTGTATAAGTACAACAATAGTTACCATTACATTTATCAAGTAAAAGTGGTAATATGTACAGTAGTTTTTAGCCATGCCTAATGGCTCTTTGGATGGCGATATCTGTTGGACGGTCTACCATTTTTGTCCAGACTGAAACATCAACAGCTACTGGATGGATAGCCATGGCATGTTTTGCAGACATTTCTGTTCCCCAGAGGATGTATACGACTAACTTTCGTGATCTTAAAGTATTGGATGGTTTGGTGTGACGTTTTACAGATATTCCTAGTACCCAAAAAAAGAATTCTAACGCTTTGGTGATCCACTGACCTTTCCTCTAGTGCCATCATCAGGTTAAATTTTAAATTTGTGCAGTACTTTGGTTTATAACAAAGTACTTCCTCAACTTATGAGATTCGTATCAGCCTCAGCTGTATGTATAGATTTTTGATAATTAGCAAATTTTAGCATGCTAAAACACTAAAATAAGATAGTGAACATGGTAAACATTATATCTGCTAAACATCAGCACAGTAGCATTGTCATTGTTAGCATGCTGATGTTATCATTTAGCTCAAATCACCACTGTGCCTAATTTCAGCCTCATAGAGCTACTAGCATGGCTGTAGACTCTTAGTAGTCTGACTGCAACCATGACTGCAGATCCTCTCAATGTTAAAAGAACCGCAGAGACCACAGTCCACTCTGGCCAGCATGGTCTTAGGTGTGAGATTACAAGGGGCATGGAGAACATTGTCTGCCCACACACGCGCTGTGACAACCACGATACATGTTGGGCCGAGTCACTCGCTCTTTGACTGTATTGTTGACATCCTGTCCGCATACTGTGGTGGATGACTAAGTCTGGCAATAAGCTCTGAGAAGTATATGAATCTACAAAGGTTAAATGAGCAATGCCTCTGTGAGTAGCTATTGAATCATAGAGATACTCTGTAGCTACTGTCAGAGAAGGAATGCGAAAAATTTGGTGACACTTTCCTAAATCAGTTTTCATTCGGTGGAGAAGAATGCTGTCTCTGTATTTTATGGCCCATTTGACACAACTAACTTGTAAATTCAGACAAAGCATTTCTCTATAGTTTAGGACCATGCTGTCACATGACCTCTAAACACATACCAGCCCAGAAATTCATTTATAACCCCTAAGCAAATCAATGACTTACTAAAAGATAATCCTTTTGTGAGTTAAATCAAGCAGTCCTTTGTCTGCGCTTTCTATCCGAGTGCTTAGAGTGACCCCGCCATCCGTTTGAAATGCTCCCTGCAGACTTGACCCCGCACAACAGTCTGTTTTCCTGTTTTCACTTTCCTCTCCTCAAGATGCTGCTAATGAAGTCATCCTCATATGATTAAAGGCCATGTGTCTGCACACTGCATGAGTCAGAGCATACAAAGACTGAATTATCTCACTACAGACAGAAGCATTAATAGAATCTAGACTGATTGCCTCTGCGTAAGGTGGTGCTGGAAGTATAATTGATTTCCTAGAAGAGTCTTTTTCCTGAAATAAATGACCCTGTACATCATGTATACCTAATGCAAATATTTATTTATTTTGCTATTTTGCTTGTGATGTAGTGATCTGCTATGCTAAATATTGAAAAATAGATTTGATGAGGTGCATCAGGTCCCAATGAACTACAATTTCTTATTCTGTCATCACAAAAATTAGTTCATTTCAATTGACCAAAACCACTGGAAAAACCCCAAGCGTAACATCTTCGATTCCAGGATTATGGAATCCTTCAATAAAAAAAGTATTAGTTATTAGTCTTAAACGATTTAGTTGTGAAGTGGAAAGAGCTGACTCACAGTTGGAGCACTTCCAAAGCTTAGATCATGAAACTCTCCTGGTTAAATCATCTATACAAAAGTTTAACCACTGCATTAGAAGATATCTGATTCTTTGATCAAAAAGTTATGGGTACATGCCTGTATACATATAAACTTTGGGGGAGAAGTTAACGCCCAAGGTAGGACTCCCAAGAAACTTCTGATCACAAAGCTTAAACTTCTGCTACATGCACCTCTAACGGCAGTAGAAAGCTAAAGATGATAATGTTGAGAAACCTGAAAATACAATATACAGTTTAAATCAGATGTTATGTTTTAGATTCTGTGGTAAAGTATGGATGAATTCTTGACTATGCCTTCATGTTTTATTCCCAACTCCAGTGTTTTTGTTTCTGTGCTCCTCTAAACGACTTTGACCGAGCCTTGTAGACAGACACATTACACCCAGAACAAACTGGCACCATCTCAAGTCTGTCATTGGTCTGCCTTTGACTCAGTCTGCGATCTGAAGCCAAGAATAATGTTGTTGACGTGCTGGAGTGACTGAAGTGGTGCGAATCATGTCTCTACAAACAGTTTTAGCTCTGGTGTCCCTTTGTCTTTGCCACAATTTAAAGGGTAGATACTCTTCCACCGTTGGAAATGTAATTAGTTCAATGATGTGGTTTTGTGTTTTAGACTTCCCACTTTACCTCAACCTGCCCTGTCTACTTGAGCTTAAGTTACTGACTTGATTTCAGGAGTAAGTTTTGACAACTCCCATAGGAGAAGGGGCAAGAACAACTTTGCATGTTGTGGGTTGTTTGTGTAAGTGGAAAGAGCAGGAGTGCAGAAAAATAATTTTTGCAGTTGACAACAAGTTACAAAAAGCACAACTTTTCTTGTGGTTGCTTTGCATTCAGGTCTGTTTGGAGTTACTTTCAGTGAAAAAATGTCCTCTGTTAAAGATTTGTTACTGATTGATTCTTTTTTTTTTGTCTGTTGAGATGTGAAGTTAGATTGCTCTGTTTGGAACTTAGATTGTCTGTTGGGAAATCAATATTTCTGATGCTATGGGGAAAGTGTGACCAATGTTACTGGAAATATATGTTTTTTTATTCTTAGAAATTGAAATGGTGAAATCTTCTTACGTAATTACAGTGACTAGCTAATAACTAGTGACAGTGGTCTCTCTTTACAGAATTTCAATTTCAATTTATTTTGCATCCATTTTCCTTGCATGTTGGTAAGAAAGTCCCCTCCAGAGGTCAGTTAAGACATATTGTTCCTTCTGCTGTGAGATTTGTTTTATTGCCAAGTTAGCCAAGTTTAGAAAAAATACAAAGTGCCAGCTGTAAAAATGTCTTCACAGACAAGGTGGACGAATACACAGTGCCTGAACATAAATCAGCTCTCAGTATTTTAGTTGTTCCACATCCTGCTTCCTGCTGGCCCAACACAAAATGTTGAATGTCACGCCATTTAATAACAAAACACTGAAAGATCCAATATCGGACTTGTCTAACCCGAGTTCCTCACCCTGTCTGCAGTGCTTTAGAACTTTAGCTATTTTTTTTTTTTTTTTTTTTGGGGCTGTCCGTTCAGGAAGTTCTTACTGCTTACGGACTACTCTGACCTATACTTCTTGATCCAAGCAGGTTAGCCAGTTCAGAGAGACGGATGGAATGGTGAACAGACCAGACAGTGACCAGACAGTGTTGAAAATGTTTTTTCCACAGCGTCTCCCCATTTTAATGATTTGTTCAGTTTGCTGAGTGATAAATGAAGGGCTAGTTCATTGCTGTGATTATATTGGCTCTGTCAGTATTAGAGAGACCAAAGTGTCCTGGATTATGATTCCCAAAAGCATCTTAATGTTATGATGATCTTTGACTGTAGACAATGGAACAGAGGTCATTGAAACAGTAAGATGCTTTTAGGAAATGGTACACTGTATTAATTTCTACTTAATGTTTGTTCAATTAATTTCCATAAAGGGCTTCATTATAACCACCAGGGTCTTTTAACTTTTGCAAAGGACTGCATTAACTGCGTTGTAAGTTACCCTTTGTATTTTTGTGACACAAAGACTTCCAAACCTTTAGTCAGCTGTCACTGACTGATTTGAAAAGGGAACAAAACATTTTTGGCTTGCTGCTTTGCCTCGCGTAGCTTTGACTTGTTGTTTTGGGGCTAGAAAGGAAAACCACAGTTCTCCTAATTGTTTGCTCTGTGTTGTATTGCAACAACTATCTAATCATGGCCCAAAATTCAATGTTTTTGAATAGGATAAGTTTGAAGCACTATATGTTGCCTGTTAACTTGGCCTTCTACGAGCATGCTTGTATGTATGTTAGTAAGTGGCGTTGGTATAGGGTGGGGTCAGAGAGGGGTGTCTCCCATTCCGCAGACGCAGGGCTTGGGGAAGCTCAAAGTGATTCACTTAGGAATTTGTTTACTTGTGACGGATCTACAAATAACTGCAGGGTTTATATATGGGGCGAAAAACTACTTCCCTTCCAGGCAGCCATACAACATAAACAGAGCCGCGAAGGGAAATACTGGACTGTCTTATTAAAGCACAACCACTACACATGTTCCACACGGCCACATGGATCCCATTACTCACTGAGGAGCTTTTTTTTCCATCAGGCCTTCTGACCCCAGCTTCTTCATCTTCACTCTGGCAATTTGTCTGACTCTGACATGAATAGATCCTAAAACCATGTTATTAATCTGTCTTGGACTGACGCTGTTTGAAACTACGTAAGAGGAAAAGCTTGCTCCGCGTATCCAAACTGACTGGGTTTCAAGACAATGTCTGGCGTAAGGCCACTGTCTCTGTGTCCTTGAACAACAAATACGACACCTGAAGTCAACTCAGAACTTGACCTCATATGTCTGTTACTAATCTGTGTGTAAGATACGTAATATGTGACTTCTTCCCATTTATTTTTCCCAGTGTGTGTCTGTTTTCATCTCACCATATCTTCCTCTCTTTCCTCTTCAGGCATTTGGGAACGCAAAGACAGCCCACAATAACAACTCAAGCCGTTTTGGCAAATTCATTCAGGTGAACTACCAGGAGAGCGGCACTGTGAGAGGGTAAGAAACCAGAGAGAGATGCTTTTCATTCCCCCCCCCCCAAAAAATCATGATTTGAAGTTAACCGTTTTATTGTACTATTTTTCAGAGCATATGTGGAAAAATACCTCCTGGAAAAGTCAAGGCTGGTCTATCAGGAGCACAATGAGCGGTGAGCACTTCTCAGAAAAGCAGATCATAATAAAAATCTTAGAAATGCTTAAGTTCATAGCTTTGTTAAGCAGGAAATGACACTTAGGTATGGCTTCACTTATGAGTAAAGGTAATAGCTTTTTAAAAATTACAGTGTCAAAACTTGTTATGTCTTGATGGTAACACTAGATTTGTGAAACTCTCCCTCAGTAGTGCTTCACTCTGCACGCACTAGCAATGCCAAATATACTGGGAGCTACTTCAAAATATTCTTTAATGATTGTGGAGGGGACTTCTTATTTTTAGAATTGGCTGACTTATTGTTTTCATTTTTCAGCTGCAGTTTGGTTAGGTTTAGGCAACAAAACAACATTGTTAGGTTTAGTAAAAGATCATCTTTTGAGTTGAAATAATACATCATTGTCTTTTGTTTCAAATGTGACACAAACAGCGGTCTCCTTGTTCAAAGTCCTGTGTTTCTGAAGCCTTTCTGGCAGAAAGCCCTGTAGGCAAACTTCTCACATGTGCACAACGCGCATAATGAAGAAACAATGTGTACAAATCTCTTAAGATGTTCGCAAATGTAGAGTTACCATCGACACACGACCGCCTAATCTTATCCTCCACATTTCTCACAACTTCCTCAAAATCTTCTTATCAAGATTCACACTGTGGTGTTGTGGAGCCAACAACATGTTTTAATATAAAATATCAACACTTGTGTAAATATGGATGATGTTTGAGGTCCCACAATTGGACAATGTTTCTACTACCTAAGTTGCGTCAATCTTTGCAATTCCAGCACAATCTTGTATATTGAATCAGTTGTATGTGACATTTGAACTGTACTTTGCTTAAAACCTCTTATTAATTGAACCTTTAACATGGAGTAAAAGACTCTATTAGATTAAAAATCTAAAGCTATTTATCAAGAGTATCCTGGCCAAGAAAGGCAGCTGCACAATTAACACAGTTGCAGACAAACAAAAAATAATTTTAAAAACAAACAAAAACAATTAAAAAAAAACAAGAAACAAATACAGAATTATAAGAACATCTACAGCCAGATGTACCTACTTCGAAGTAATTTACAATCAGTGAGACCAGGTCCCAAAGATTCTGGTAATTTTGCAACTGGTTCCAAGCTGATGAAGAGTGAAAACTTTATTCACTAACTTGATGGAATGGCACTAGCAGCAATTATAAAATAAGTGGTTTGAGTTTTGGCAAAAAAATGTGCACGTGATAAAATTTAACTTAGAAAACCTGTTATCTGAGTTTCCCCAGAGTGAGAACCATGAAGTGAATTGAACTCTTAAGTGGGGCTGACACTAATGTGTTGGACTGGCTGGACAGTGGGGCGAGGGTTAACCTCTCCATGGGGGACTCACAAGGGGCCCCCTGCATCAGCCACCTCTTATTGAGATGGATTGCTGACTTCAGGCCCATAAAAGTGTGTGTGTGTGTGTGTGTGTGTGTGTGTTCCAAGAGGACCATGGCCACACAGCTGCTGCACACTTTTGACCGCTAACCTTTGTGCTGCAGCGAGATGCTGTCATAGTAAAAGTGCACGTACACAGTGTTTCCCATTAATTTATGAGAATATGGCAGCACAACACAGTCTTATTTGCTTATAGTCTCAAAATAATAATAATAATAATAATACATTTTATTTAAGGCGCCTTTCTTGGCACTCAAGGACACCGTACAGAAATGCACCGAAAATATTTTTACACATCTCATAATAACATTACAGACCTCTAAGGTTGTGTTTTGTGTGTGCTGCTCCGTGCTGCTGTAAGCTCACACGCTCACACACTTTGATATCGAGACAGCTACTTTTCTTTTGAGGTAACTACAGTTGGGTTAATGGTCTGTTTCTGTCACTCATTTGTGATAAGGCAATTAAGCTAGCTGTGCCTAAATTTGGAGTGCACACGTATAAAAGCCTTTATGGTAAATCCACTGAAACGGACCAGTGCAAGCTGACAGGCAGGTTAGCAACTTAATCCTTATTATTTTCTGTTATTTTCTGTCTTTATAAAGACAAGTGTTGCTGTATGAGAGTCCTGCCTGAAGAGAGGCTGTGAAGTTGTCATGTTATGCTACACGAGAACCACATACAACGTAATTTATCAAATTGGGTCGGACTGAATTTAGCATGAGGATACACATGTGACAACATTGGTTTTCAAAATAAGGTGTCTATACAGTATGGAAATAAGATTAATTGGATTATATTCATAGGAAGTATAAATTATATTACATGTGTCCATTTAAAGTAAAAAGAAAACAACAACAATAAAATGTTAGGGAAATTACTTATTCTATTTTCTATTCTTTGATTTAAATTTGTTTACTTTTGTTGGTGTTTCATCAACATTTATAGCTAGACAGTGGGTTTATGATCAAATAGTTTACTAGAGCACAACACTGAGTGCAAAGTTCTTCATAGATAGCCTCTCAATTTTGCACCAAATTAATGCATTTAACTTTAAAATGTACAAAACTCCCCGTACCCCCCAAAAGGCCCACCCACCCTAGTCTCTTAAAATCCTGTGGGAAACACTTCACACACAAATACAAACACATTCATACACACAAACAAGATGATATACACAGCTATCAGGATTCTTTTTCTAGCTTTTGGTTTTATTTTAGCCACATTTAGCATTGTGGCTCTAGGGAATAAGTAACACTTTGGTTTATCCCTACAAGTAAAGGACTGTTTGCCACAAAGGTAGAGACATTCACACTCTAAATTTCAATTAACAAGTTTCTCAATTTCTCATTTCTGTCTTTGTAGTTTAATTTAATACTTAACATTTATTTAACATTTCATGCTAAATTGCTAACATTACCTTGCTGACAGTCTAACATGCTAAATATGTGGTTGTTACCTGAATATGCTAAATGTAAGGGTGTTATTAAGCTGTGTTTGTATGACAACATAATAAACAAAACATTAGCAGTTTGCCATGCTAACTCTGCACATATTATTGTTCTGCTGTTGCTAGCTAACATTTTAGTATTTAGCATTTTATCCTAACATTAACTACTACGCAACTACTGTTGAAAGCTAAAATGCTAAAAGATAACATGCTAACTGAGACATGCTTAAAATGACCACTGTACAGTTTTATTTAGGTCAATGCAGTATTATTACTAGTGTGTGTCAGTAGTCAGTAATCATTTTTACATGGTATGCTCATTAAAAACACACTTGGATTTAGTAACAATAAAGCTTTTATTTAGTTTAATGGTTAGTTTAAATTTAAATGGAAATTAATTATTATTTTTTATCTGTTTTGTAGAAACTACCATGTGTTTTACTACCTGCTGGCAGGATCGAGTGAAGAAGAGAGGAAAGCCTTTCATCTCAAGAAGCCTGAAGAGTACCATTACCTCAGTCAGGTGGGAGCTTCATGGTCAGATCTTGCCTAGGTTTTTTCTGCACTGATCGTTGTCTGTTTTTTTAAAATGTCTCTTTGTGGTTATGTGTTATTGTGTTATGATGTGTTTGCCATATTTAACTTGCATACGTTTGTCTGTGTCTGTATTGGTGTCTACCAATTCTAAGAACCTAGCTAATCAAGTACAGTCACCTCTGTGTCTCTGCAAACAGGAAAGAGAGAAAATCAGG